>CAEFZX010002964.1:0-142701 GCA_903066825.1 Alfaro cultratus | reverse complement strand
ATATCGCCATTAACTCACCCGTGTACACTGTCAATCTATCTGTTACTCTTTTATTTTTCATAATATTTAAATCCGGAATTATACTGTAAATGCTATTTCAATCTTATCATTCAACATTTTAGAAGCATCTGTATATACTTGTAAATACTCTGCATATTCTTTATTTATATACCTCTCCACCTCTTCCTTTTCTTTTTGTCTGCCTTTTCCCAATAAACTTAAATCAACTTCAGCTTGTTCATTTAACCAAGGTGGATTTTCATTAATACTCACCACAGGACTAATTAAATAATGATTTATTCCTACCTCGTTTATTTCATTATTAATAATCCATCCAAAACTATTAATTTTTTTATTTTTTACTTTTTCTTGACAAGGTTGTAACATAACATTTGGAGGATAACTTTCTCTATGTCCTTTAACATTTGCCCAATAATTTATGGCTAGTTGTTTTCTCCTGAGCTCCAGTGGCATCTCACCCATTTCAACTTGTAAAGCTGATACTGGGGTTGTTTTCATTGCTCCGCAACAAATTCTTAAAGCCTGATATTGTATTCTATCTATTTCTTTTAGTAAACTATTAGAAGCTGAATTATATACAATACTTCCATAATCAATTACTGACCTAATTAGTCCAATATATATAGTTTTTAATACTTTCCTATCAGCTCCCCAATCTTTACCTCTTAAACATCTCATTATATTTAGGATTTTTTTTACTTTTCTCATTTATTTTCTTTATATGCATTTTCCATGTAAGTTTTTTTATCAAACCAAATTCCTAAATATTTAATATGATCTATCCGTTCTATATCATTCTCATACAATGTAAGACTCCATTAGGTTGGCCAGCACAGCCAGGTTCTGGGGGTCCTTCTCGCTTTCCTCCCACAGCTTGGTGTCTGTGTAAGCTGCTGACAGCAACCATCGTCTGGCTATAAAAGAAGGCGACGAAGCTTTAACTTTAACGGCTGCGGTTACACACCACTTCAACACGGAGGCCGCCATTTTGGACCGTACCCTCCGTACTCAGCTGTTTCACATCTCTCCATTTCCCTCTGCCTGCTCTCTTCCCCAGCTGCCTCTACTTACCTGTGATTAGTCCCTCTGGTTCCTATATGCCACTGTCTTTCCTCTCTGTCTGCGTATTTAAGCTCTCCGGTTTGTATGGTTCCCCACTGTCTCCTCCGTTACCATGCCTGTTTCCTGGTCTTTGTCCCAAGCCCTTCTGTAAGTTTTCCTATATTTAACACTAATTAAAAATGCTCTGCTACATGTCTGCACTTGGGTCCTCCATTCTTTACTCGTCATCCCAAAAGCTACTTTGCCGTGGTTAAGATCATTGTTATGAAGTAATTTGCTTATTTGTTGAGCAAAGAATTGAGAGTATGAACTGGTGAAGGGACAGCTTTCAATGTCTCTACAAAAGCAGAAAGTCTACCTTTTAGAGTGTCTGAATAATCTTCTGGATCTAAACTTTTTAATTGTAACAGATTGTATTAAAAATGCCAACACTCAACAATGCAATGCTGTTTGATTTAACACAAAATGTAAGCCTTTTAAAGCTGTTTTGTGCCCCAACTTAATGAAAAAAAACAAAACACTTGTTGGTGAACAGATGAAATAAAGATATTTATGATTAAAGATATTTATGGTATGATTAAAATTTTTTAAGTTAATCATATCAAAGCCATTTAGGTTTTGGTATGTTTAACTTAAAAAAAAAAGTTAATGATAACATTCTTATTAAGCCTCATCCAATCTATTCTGGCCTTTCTTATGAAGAATGATACAAACTTCTAGTTAAGTAATGAGTAAAATGTAAGGGAGTTCACTGAAACTTAAGTTAAATCCAAAAGACACATGCTGACCTTCAGGAAACAGAATTTAATAATATAACAAAGGTTGTTACAGTTTATAGCTACCCAGTCTCATTCTGTAGGCAAAATTGACTAATAACAGTGTTAAGATGTGTGTGTTGGATGCCAATTATTTAATTTTTTTTAAACTTCAACTGTTGAGTACTCTGATCACCCTGGTGTTGAGGCTTGTGAAGCAGATTGTAAACATTGTTGAACACAGTGTCACCTGTAATCACTGCACCTGATAGGAACTGCAATAAAGCAGGCTGACATCACGCCAATAGAGCAGCATGATAAGAAGATGGAGATTCAACTATTATTTTACGTCCAATCCCCTTCGCGTTGAACTGCTAATGATAAGCCATAAATCACCACAGCTTTCAGCACGATATTTTTAGATGGGGAGGGAGATGAATGAGGTTATGATTGTGGTCTCAGTGGTCGATATAGTCAGAAAAAGGGGGCTGGCTGAGCCCCTCCCCCGGCTGTAGGTGATGTCTGAAGCCGGTAGTCCAGCAGCAGCGCGCTGATCACTGGAGGACCGCCTCTCAGGCTCCCGGTGCATCTCCTTGGTTCCCACTCACCGGAAGGCTGCTCGGCAGCTGCGAACAGCCTGCGCACAGCCTTTTTCCTCTTGTTAGCCCCGCGAATCTGTTGGCCTGGCCGTCGGTCAGCGCCGGGGAAGAAGCGAAAACACCGACAGGTGTTGACTAGCGGGGAGAAATCGCGGTGCAGACTGATGACGATGATGATGGTGAGGATGATGCATCTCTTCCCGTGCCTTTGTGAAACGCTATTGTGAAGAGGCATAGGAAGACATTTTTTTTTTCTTTTTTTTTTGGTATCCTCCCCTCTCCATTTCTTCCCCATCGGTTATGGTGGATTTCTCTGCCGCTTTGAAGCTTCGCGTCTAGACCTGGTGGGGGGGTCGGAGAGAGAAAGAGCGAGCGAGGCTGGGAACAAGCCGTTAACAGAGAGCCCCCCTCTCAGCATCGGCCCGCAGCGCTGCGCCATGGCCTTGGACGTCCAGACTTGCGCGGTGTTTACGGTGATCGCGGTTCTGGTGCTTGTGAACGTGCTGTTGATGTTCATCCTCGGTACTCGTTAATGGATCTGCGCTTGGGGCCCGGTTCGCAGCGCACCACGCTCTGGAGAGGAGAGAAAAGCGGTGCGCGTTGGTCGAGAGCGGGGACACCCGGCGCTCCATCACGGCTACGCGTTGAAATGAATGACGTTGGTACAACATAATGTATTTCTGTGTCCCCCCTCTCCTCCTCCCCTCACCCAACCCCACCACTACCAGCACCACCACCACCCTCCTTCTCCCCTAAACCTCCGTTATGTCTTGTGTCCTCTCACCGTTTGTGATAGCTGCTGTTGTCTAGTGTTGGCTGTAGTTGTGCGGATCCAGGTCTGTGATGCGCTTACCTTTTCTGTGCTTAACTGGAAATTCACACCACTCGTACACAGCTCCTAAATATTTCGATCCTCCTCTCCCCCATGTTGTGTATTCTAATATCTGCCATGCAGTGTTGTTGTCTTAAAGATGAACATGGAATCAGATTTTCCAACCCTGTCCTCCTGCTGCGTCAGGACTTGTTTCCCCCTCCGCCCTCCCTTCTTCTTTTCTATTATGATCCACCGTAGCCACATTCACAACATGGCAGCTAGTAGCTGCTCAGTGATCTCTGTGCAGAAGTTAATGTGATATTTGTAGCAAATAGCGTTGCAAGTGAGAGACCCAGGCGGCTGCTCCGGAGGATCATTGTGATCTCAGCCTGACAGTAACCGACAGCAGGCAGGGCTGGGCCTAATAAAGGAGGGCCTCCATCACTCCAGGTTTCCCCCATTTTAGATTCAGCTAAACTCAGCTCCCATTTCATAGCCCCCAATATTCTCATTTGTCCAGTCTGCACAGCTTCCACCTGACACCCGAGTGCAACCTGTTCATTTTATAGTAATGAATATGGGTGTGGAATTATATATTAATTTTTGTTTCAGGGACAGCGTCTTCTGAGTAGAAAGGCTTGTCAGGCTGTGATAATAGAGAGAGGGGGAAATACACATTTATCCTATTCTTGCTGTAGTGTAATAAAAGGATTTGAGGCAGGTATCATGAATGTTGAATGAATGTCAGAAATAGATATGCTAAAAGCCTGTCCCAGAGCCATCCATGACAAGAGCTATTTTTAGAGATATACTGGCGAGGATTTTTTAAAAAAAATCTACTGTATGTGCTGTTTCACACTAAAGTTAAAGTGCTTTGTCTTTTTTTTTTTTTTTTTTTTTTTTTAACCTCTGAGCTTAAGTGGTAAGTGTTGTATGCAGGGCCGTATTTAGGAGGTAATGTCCCCCAGGGGCTGAAGCCCAGTTTGGTGCCTTACCATCTCAAGTTTCTTTGACACATGTAAAACAATTTTTGCTTGAAAGGTAGGCACATAAACTCACAGTTTTTTTTTTTAAACAATCATTGTGTATTCTTAATAAACACGTCTCAAGATAGCACTACTCATCTACAAAATTTCCTTGAAACTTTCAATAACTATTCCAAGCTTTTATGTGGTGATGTTGCACACTTATTGAGATACTCCAAAAGCAAAGAAGAAAGCGTATAGATGATGCTGAAAGTTTGCTTCTGTTACTTCTGATGGGCCTGGAGTTGAGGGTTAGGTTAGCAGTGTTTTTAAAGTGGTTATGTTTTGAAAATCTGCATGGAAATCTAACAAATGAAACACCAAGCTTTGTTTGGAAACTTTTGTGGGAGGGAATTTACAACTGAGTGCAATGGCTTATACTTTTAAGTCAATTTCATACATTTGCTTTATTAATACACCAGATTCAAGAAGTTGTGTGGGTGTTTGTACACCCACACATTTACAAGGTTATCCAAAAGATCAAGAGAATAGTTTCAACTTATGAATTTATTTTAGCTAACAGAAAACTCCTGACTTAAGAAGGTATTCCTCAAAATTGTAACTTTAAACCAATAAATGATGGCAAATGCATCACGTTAAGTGTTTCATTTTATTAAAAAAAGAATATTAGCAGGTAGGAATCAGTTTATTAAATTGCTCAATGTAGTTTATGAAAATATATACTTTAACTTTTAGTTATATAAGAACAAAATTAACACATGTATGATTACATTTAGTTCATTTCACTTAGTAAATACAGAAAACATTTACAAAGTGTTTCATTTTATATCTTCTGTGGCAAAATTACTACCAGTTTTCAGCAGAGGGTATTTTTTATGTGATCTGGATTGTGCAAACAGCCTGGTCTTATAGAATGTGAAACTTTTTTTCTGGCCATAATTGACATAAACACACATTGATATAAGTGGATTTCCCATCTTGCCTCATAACAATGTGAACATCAGTGCAGAAACCTATTTTGGGAGCAGTTCTGCATTTGTGTTTCAGAAGAATGAGAAGGATTGGGCATATATATCAGTCGCAAATACTTTTGTACACTTGCCCCTTTGTCTGCAAATTTATTAAAATGTTTACTTCAACAAATAGAAAACTATCTTTAGGCCATTGCTCTCTGATGGGCATCAGCCCATCAGGTTGTATGCATAAAGAGAGAAGTTTGCTAGCGACGCCTTGAACACAGATACTTTCATCACATGCCAGAGCATGTGGGCAGGAGTTGTCATCCCTGTGGCAGATCACATAAACATCCTCCTTAGCCGTGACCTCACAGGGCCCAAAACATTCACTTGTATTAAAAAAACATATTCAGAAGACACAAGATCATAACATCAACTGCAGGTGTCGTGGCTACCACTGATACCTTTCATAATTACAGATGTGTTCACATGTTAGCATGATAAGTAGAATCTGACTACTGGTTTTGATTGGGCGCTCTCTGTTGTTCCTCACTGGATGTGCAACTCCTCCAGGGCAGATACCTTTAGATAGAGCCGTGCCGGGTTGTGTGCGGTGCAGCCAGAAGTGTGGATGTGCAGATGGTGTGAGAGTGAGTGAGTGAGACGAGCATTTTGTGCGAGGATGTGCGTGTGTTTCTCACCAGTTCTGAGGAGAGCATCTTTGATTGGCTCCCAGACTCGGGGTATAAGTGTATTACATAAGAGGGCTGGCAGACACCGGGAGGACGGACCGCGATACTCACTCAGTGCATTGGGGTAGAGAAACCTCTTTCAGGGATAACGGCATCTTGTTACTTGACATCTAAGGAGGACCGCTTGCACCTCGACTGCTTCCTAAAGGGATTCAGTTACGATGATTTGAATGAGCCGGACTTCTCCATGCATACGCTCGCCGAACAGCTGCACGCCACCAACATGGTAAGGCTCGGACATTGAGACATGCGTGCATCTGGTCGGGGATGCTATAGGTGTTTTGGTGCAGCTGTGCTGTGGACGGAGACAGAGTGATGTTGGAATGCAGTGGATCTGCCAGTGCGGTGAATGCTGATGTGCTGAGCTGCAAAGATGATACAAGAAAGTGAATCAGCTTTTTATTCTAACACATTTGCCAGCCTTAAAAAAAAACAGAAAGCATTGTCATATGCTTCTATGTGTGGGAACAGATTTCTCTGCATTTATTTGCATTGACCTAAATAGAAGATTTGCAGTTTAAAGAGTGATTATAGGCTCGCTGATGTTTGATGTTGCTTCTGTAACAAGAGCAGATAGACAAACAGGGAATAATGAACATGGCTTTATCTTTGTGTTTACCATATGCCAAATGATCAAGCTAGGGCTAGGTATGGGGGTGTTGTAGAGGATTGGGGAAGATTGATTATGTAAGGCTTTTAATTTATTCAGAGAAGGAGAAAGGGATGCAATATATTGGAGAGTACAGGACTCATTTGGAAGATCAAGGGAAGACGCAAAGGAGAGTGAGGTGGGATAGGGTCGGGGGTCTCAACAGTAAACGCTTTGCCTCACTTTCTCTTTCTGTGGTCCTGTACATTGGTAGGGACTGGAGAGATTGTGCTTGTGCTGAATGGGGTTGAAAATGAAGTGGCAGTGGAAGTGCAGGAGGCAAGACTGACTTGAATGCAAATCTGATCTATTGTAGGTATCAATGTACAGCAGGCTTTTGGTTTTGGTTTCAAAGTTGCTACTTTTTTTTAAGGCACGTTGATTTTACAGTTCCAACGACAGGATGAAGTATCAGAGTGGCCACAGCTTAAAGTTGAGAAGCGCTTGCCCTCCCCCACTTGTTGCTGCAAACTGCCTGTTGAGTCCCTTAGAGAAGCAAGAAGTTTACATTTTGATTAAGGTTATCATTCCTGAGAATAACATGCCATGCCTAATCAGTTGTATACATCAGTCCAAAGGTGTCTTAAGCCAACTTTAAAGTAGGTGCTACACCTACCTGCTCGATGTCAACATTTTTCTGAAGCTTGACGTCAGACGTCACCGAGCTTTGCACTGAAGTGCGGCAGGTTTGCGAGTGTGTAAAGCTGAACAGCAGAATGATTGCACGCTTGCTCAGCACTCACTCTTTGTTTGTGACAGCTCGCTCACTCCCCACATTTGGAAATATTCTGGTGCTTCCTGAAGTGTCCTTGCCTCATCCCATCATCTTTGTCAGCATCAGTGAAGCATCCTCATCTGTCACCATGACGACAGCCATTCCTCGCCTTGCAGGCGTGGATGCCTCCCCTTGTGTTCACTCCTCTGCCCTGATTGGCTTATATCCCCTGCAGCTGTACGGGTTGAAGGTTCTGTGAAGCCTGAGAGCTCATGGGGAAATTTTTTTCTATACTGGAGATATGATACTAAATCATAAAAGGAAATAGAGCTTCTTTGATTAAAAAAAGAAAACACGGTGCCTGAAATGAATATAGCAAAATTCATACCCTTCCATGGGACACAGTCGTCTCCAAGCCTTTAATAACTCCTTACCTGGAGCTCGAGCATTGCCTGTCAGGCTCGGTTAGTCCTGGCTACTCTGCCCACAGCCCGAGGGAATGGATGCATGGTTAGCTCCGAACTGGAGAATGCTGATGAATACTACTGCAGGGAGAACAATGTTAGAAACGACTCACAGGGACGTAAACAGGGTTAACATATACAAAGAGAGAAATGTGGCTCTACATGTGCAAATGTGCATGGACGTCTAGTTGTCAAAGCAAGAAAGCGACTAGTCAGTGAGATGGATGGCGAGGCCGTAGACTGATGATGTCAGGTCCGGTTCTGCCTTCAGAGCATTATCTGATGCCTGTTCTTCCTTTAATAAGAAAAACCTTTAGCTTCGCCAGGTCCCCTAAAGAATACTCATCACCCTTCTGGGTTCAGTGTTCTTACTCTACCTGAGATTTTTTAAATGTCCAGCAAAAGTATTCATACCTTATATTTTATCACATTTACAACCCAGAGGTCACGCTAGACTTTTACGTTGTCCGTCATTTTGACTAGCGGTGTCAAAAAAAATCATGTATTTTTACCCATCAACTTTTAAAATGATATTGGGATTTGCATTTAATTTTCATTCTGTTTAATTGATATTTAATAAGCTGAACAGATAATCTAAATCATATCATCAGTCAAATACATTTGACAATGACATTAATTACATTTAGCATTTTTGAAAGTTTTGAAATCAGGGAACGTTTCACCAGTGGAAGTGGTCAGAAGTTCGACAAGACTGTTTGAACATTACCTGATGCCCCAAAACATTTCCTTCAGTGGGAGAACTGAAGGAACCACTCCAAAGAACCACTCCAGCACCTCTTGTCTAAAACCCTTTAGTGGGTCGCCGTCAGCGCTCAGACAGCATCCAGATAAGAGATGATACACTGGTGACTGACCATTTGGTCAGTTGTGTGTAATCTGTCAAAATACTGGATTTTTCTGTCACCATTTAAAAAACTAAATCAAAGATGGAAGATATTTGGTTAAGGCGAACCCTGTTGCAACCACACACCATTGTATTTTATAGGAAGTTTGTGTGATCGTCTCACAGAAAGTAGTGCCTTAGTGCCAACCCCATTTGTCATGTAAAGCACTTTGAACTGCTTTGTTGGTGAAATGTGCTAAACTAATAAAGCTGACTCACTCTGGTACCTGTTGTTAAATACAGATTTTCTGTAAAGGTCTGAGAGGTGTGTTAGGGAATGTTAAGGAACAAGCAGCATCATGATCACCGAGGAGGTTAGCAGGATTTCAGTAAAACATACTTCAAACTTTGACCTGCTTTAGTGGAAAAACTGCAGAAATTCACAGCTGAGGTTAGAGAATCCATTTACTGCTAAATGTCAAGGGGAAAGTTATAGTCAAGAGAAAGTCAAAAGAAGTTCAGTTTGCAGTTTTCCACAAGCCTTGTAGGGCACACAGCAAACATTTGAAAGAGGGCTCTTTGGTCAGATGAGACTATAAAAGAACCGTTAGGCATATATTCAAAATGCAATGTGTGACACATATCTACCACAAAACACACTGTAATGTGATGCCACTTTACATACTATTTGTAAAAAAATTTAAAAACTATGGTGAATTTTTCTTCCATTTTACAATTATGTGGCCTTTTGAGTGTCTTATGGCACAAAACCTCATCAAAATCAGCTCAACTGTGTGGTTGTAACATGACAAGATATGAAGAAAGAGGCACATTAGACAAACAAATGAGGATGAATGATTTTGTGAAGCACTTTGTTATATCTTGCGCTGCTCAAGGCTCTGCACACAGCTGTGCGCTGCTACTGTTTATTTATGCTACGACAAGATGTACACATTATTTATTCATGATTTGGTAATCAATACATAGAAGCTGACGAGTCACTGGGCCGTGATTGCTGAAGACTGTTTTGCAGACAAAACAACACGACCCTGATGGAAGCATGGAAGGTTGTCTCTTCATGTTGTTCTGCTTCTTAGCTGTTACATTACATTAACACCTGTAATTATTACAATGTCATAATGAGCCAATTACAGCCCCACGTAGAGGCGGGTATGTTGCCTCTGAACGGTGTTGTTCCTCCATTAATGGTGTTGCCCTTTTTGTGTGTTTCTTTTGTTGCACCTTGTATGCTGTTGTGGTGTCGTATTTGCATTGCAATCCCTGTATTGTCACTGAATTCCTACATTCAGTTGTGCGTCAATTAGCAATCTAAGGGTTTTAACAAAAAGGCTTCATAGATTGAGGCCGAAATGAGGCGTACTACTGTTTTAACATTAGCATTAAGTTTGATTTCTGTCCTGCTTAAAATGTGCATTTTATTGAGGGATTTTTGTTTAGCCGTGTTCTGTTGCTGCACAGCAATGTTTTTACAGAATAAAACAAAGTGGATCCCCTGTCTTTCTCCTCTAGTTGATAAGTGGAGGCTCGGTTGTCAACGCTGAGGCGGTATGGGACCACGTGACCATGGCGGATCGGGAGCTGGCGTTTAAGGCCGGCGACGTCATAAAGGTGCTGGACGCTTCCAACAAGGACTGGTGGTGGGGCCAGATCGATGAGGAGGAAGGATGGTTCCCCGCCAGCTTTGTACGGGTGAGTTGGAGGCAGCTGTGGCTGTCAGTGAACCTTTGACCCGGCAGACATGTTCATTCTCACAGAAACAGTGAGCACGTCAGCATACAGAGTGGAAGGGATAAACGCACAATCGCACGGTCACGTCAAACATATTTAAATGCACACAGAGTTTTGAATTAGTTTATTTTAGGAATACACAATACCTAGGAGACCAGAGAACAGTTAGCTAAGCATCTTTGTATCCAAGAAGAATAAAACAAAGATGCTAATGAGATTCTCGTTTTATTTGGCTTTCACCTTCAACTCCTGTCCTTTATGAAATTAATTTTCCAGGAGCTAATATTGTGATAATTCTAACATCTTGCATTCCCTTTTAGACTGTTTCAGATTAGTCTGGTGCCAACGTCTGAACTGGTATTTGTTTTATTTGCAACTATCTAGGATTTTAATTATCAGTTTACACCTTAGAGCCAAAACATTGTGATGAAGTAATGTGTCTGTGGTGTGAAAACAAGCAGCCTGGAATGATATAGATGTTTTTAATGCTCTAAGCCCTGATGGATATTGAAACGCAAAACTATTTGCCACATAAAAACCAGGACAAGCAGCTTACACTAGCTAGATATTAAGGAAATGTATTTTGTAAGAAACATGTCTAAAAAGACACCTCAACTCTCCACAGGGTGCATGGATAATAATCAACACCGATGTTCTTCGGCAGTGTTTAGATTGGCCAGAGCTGCTTTGGTGACAAAAGGAGGATGAACACGATGTTAAGCAGGTGGTCATAATGTTATGGCTGAGAAGTGTATAATTTAAAATAGACAAAATAATTGTGGTTTACATGTTTCCTTGTTAAGCTTTGAAACTTTCCTAGCTAATTTGAAAGGCATGTAGCCAGATAGAGGAAAAACTTGGTCCATATCGAAACTATCAAAACTTTGATAGAGAAATTTCTAAATTTGTGCTGCTTTCAAATTAAGATTAGCACAGAACCTAATCTTATAAACTTATTTTGAAATAATTTTAAAAAATATTTTTTTCTCATAGCAAACCTTTCAAAATTTGGTCTTTTACAACCACAAACTTCAATAAACATAAATGTGTTGTGCAAATTATCACGAGCATTTATATTCAGTTCTCTTTACTCTGATTCTCATATGTGGAATCTTTTGCAACCACTTGAAGTTGCTTTATAAATAAATCAAGTCCATCTGTGTGTAATTTATTAATCTGAGCTGTTTAGTAAACAGAATAAACACCATCAAGAATGCCTTGGATCACAGCAGACCAGTCAGGTAGAACATGGTAACACAGGGTAACTCTGGAGATGCAGAGATCTATAGCTCAAGTTAAATAATATAATTGTGCTATTAGCTGTACAATCCATAAATCTGGTCTTTATGAAGAGTGGTAATAATGAAGCCTCTGTTAAAAGAAAGTTGAAAGTTCCTGTAGAACGTTTAGAACAACTTAGTAGGAGACACAGCCCCAGAAAGCACCAAAACTTTTGGCATATATGTAGAGCATATTATCCGGGGTCAAACTAGCGTCACACACGTCTTTCCTCTGAGACGTTATGGTAGCAGCATCACCCTGTGCGGATCATTTTCTTCGGTGTAGGAAGAGAGGCATTTCAGAGTTAATGGGAAGATGGACATAGCTACATATGGGGCAAGTCTAGAAGAAAGACTGTGAAAAACTTGAGTCGGGGTGGAGGTTCATCTTCCAGCTGAACAGTGACCTAGCATAGAGCTTGAACCCCGACGGATTGCTGAATCTTTGAGTTGATCTAACATGTTAAACTCTATTTAAACACGTCAAAGTTTGTGGTTGTACGTTACAAAATTTCACAATGTGGTTGAATACTTTTGTAAGGCAAAGCACTACATATCTTTAGATGTTCATGTAGGCAATATTTAACCCAGTGAAGTTGGCGTATGTAAGTAAGGTAGCAGCTGTATCGTAGCTGGAGTCCTTCCACTGTAGACCACCTCCCCTCCAGACTCTTCTCATGGCCATTCCCACCTGTCCACCCTTCCATATTCACTCCTGAGAGGGCAGGAAAGACAGGCTGAGTGACTGTCAACCAAACAGTATCTCTCTGTTCTGTCATTCTCTCTCTCCAAGGTGGAACCCCACCCTCCTCAGCCCCAAACAAAACAGGTTTTCTATATCAACCCCATAGCAACTCCACGGTTCCAAAACACCACGTCAAAGGTGCGTTTTTTTTTTTTCCCCCAGCTTCCATCAACCCATCCAGCCTGCCCGCTCACCCACCCGCTCCAGTCTGTCCACGCAACGTTCCCTTACCATTACCAGACATTAATGTACCCATGGCGTTATCACATCATTCCTCAAGGGGGTCAACAGAGAGGCGCAACCGATGAGTCAAAAGTAAAGACTGTGTGAAATGCCCTCTTACTGGCCTAGAGTAAAATTCTCACATATTCATCTGAAAGAATGTCATTTCAGGATGATATTTTTTTAACACGTATTTACATCAAATATGACGATTTTCCCTCAGTACTTTTTTTACTATTGACTCTGACTACTTTTCAGTCGTACTGCTGCACTACCAGTTCTCGTCAGTGCTCAACCACCTGTCACTCTGCTTGTCTGTGGCGCTACATTTCCCATTTTGTGTTTGGCATTCTAGACGTCGGTTCTTTGATGTACTCCTGGCAAACTGTGTGTCATCAGGTGTTGGCTGCTGGGAAAATCAAACCATGCTCACTTGGCCCCTTCAGTGAAACACTGGAATAAGCTTTACATGTGGATCTGTCTGTGAAGTGTGAGTTGGAGGCTGTATGAGTCTTGTAAGGAAATTATGTGCATTGCTTCAATAAGGACGGTATTATAAGTATCTCGCAGGACTGAAGTATGATTGGCAGTATGTCCCCAACTTTATTGAGATGCTAACCCAAGACTTATTTATTGTGCAAACTTTGTGAAACTCTCTAAAAGTAAATGAAATAGTTTAGATATATTGTGTGTGTGTGTGTGCATTCATGCTGAAGAGTGACTGATACATGTTTCGCAATTGTGTGAATGTAAATTACAGCAATTTTGTGACACTAACACACAATGATAATAATGATAATGCTGATCATACAGTGTCCTCCACACTTACTGGAGCCATTGGTAAAACTGGGTAAAAAGTATTTGATAAAGTTCACCTTTTTTAATGCAGTAACATAATCTTAAATTGCAAAAAAATAATACATTTAATTCAAAATTGAATGAATTTACTTAATCTGGAAAACTGTTCTTCCTAGAAATAACATGCATGTAGTTATTAGTTACTTTTTAAGTAAACGAAAGGGTCAGCGTACTTTTAGTGAATCTCCAAAGCGTAATTATAAAAAAATAAATAAATAAAGTGTAGCCAAGAGTAGCATTAATTAAATGCTTTCTACCTGCTAACCTGTTGGTTGGTAGGTGTTCAAGAAAAATAGCTTTTTTCCATCATACCATTACAAATAAAAAAAACATAAACTTTACCTGGACTTTAGCTAAAGTCAGGTGCTTCGGTTAGGCTAAGATTGAGCTTTTTTACAACAACCACCCCAGTTGGATTTGGCATGAAGCAAAGAATGAACACAAGATTGCAACATACTTTCATTGTTAAGTATGGTGGAGAGTCTGTGATCTTGTGGGCCTTTTTCTATTCCAAAGATCCTGGGTAATAGGAGATTTTGAATAAAATTTTATGTAATCAGCCAGAACATTGAATATGTGTTGGCATTGAGTCTTTAAGTAAGAAAATTATGCAAAACTGATTGACAAATTAACACAAAAGGTTCACCAGACACAAAATCAACCTTCTTTCAATGGTATCTTTAGTTCTAAACCTTAAATCCTACAGAAAACCTTGGAGGTTGATCTGAAGAGAAGTGAGCATTATTAAGGATTCAGGTCTCTGGGTGATGTAGAGAAACTGTACAAATAGGAATGGTCAAAGATCCCTCTCTCCGGATGCCCCAACCTTGCTAAATGTAACAAGAGAGGAGTAGGTGCTGTCCCATTCGCAAAGTACTAACAGAATCAATGCCAATAACTCTGTTACACATGTTTTCATGGGAAAAATGTTTTGGTTTTTTTTAAGTGAGATTATGCTACTGCAATAAAAGTTGAATTCATCTGAAGGCCTTTTACGCATCTTGTGGTGCTATAATAGGTGTGGAGCTTGCTGTATAAATATGTTCAGTGAAACTGTTGCCATCAGATCTGTGCATTAAACGAGCTCTTACGGAGTGGCTCTGTGTGTGAACGTGTTTGTCCTCAGCTGTGGGTGAACCAGGAGGACGGTGCGGCAGAGCCGGCCGAGGGGACCAGCGAGGTGCAGAACGGGCACCTAGATCCGACCAATGACTGCCTGTGTCTGGGCTCCCCCCTTCAAAACCGAGACCAAATGAGGGCTAACGTCATCAATGAGATCATGAGCACAGAGAGACACTACATTAAACACCTCAAGGACATCTGTGAGGTACCGAAACACGTCCAGCAACACAAACACTAGCGCTCCGTACCGTTTCCTAATAGTACTAGTATGAGCAGTGGAGGTAGTAAAATTGCAAGAAGCTGAATAAACAAAAGCAGGTGTGAGATGTACAGCAGGCTCACTCATGCTACACAAGGATCTATTAAGAATCAGTCACACTCCCACATTCACACTTTTGTCTGATTTAATCATAGTTTTTCTTTGGATTTAAAAACAGCCCAGAACTAAGACTCCTCTTGTCAGAAGCTTGTGAGGTCACTCTATAGTTTTGGCTGTCTATAACAAATGCATCTTGTTAGTTATGCTGACGATTAAAGTTGAATTTTACGCTTAATAAAATTCAGCCTAGTTGTGTGCATTCTAATTTCTCTAAGAAGCCCTTCCCTGAGTGCTATTTAAATCAAAATCTGATTTAAAAACTAAAAATTGAACCACATTTCTAATTAGCCAGTCACATAATTTAAAGATACTAGATACTTTTTTTTTTTTTTTTTTGAAGTATGTGAATCTAGAAAATAAAGAGTGAGTGTATCTCACAATACGGTTCATAAGAAGTATGCTGAAGAAAAAAAACAGCCAATTCTGATGCATTTATTTTGGACGATGACATAACAAGAGGCAAAATAATCTTGCTGTTCAGCCACATTAATAAAAGCTATGGCAGAAAAGTGACTTTTAGCAGATCTTGACGTAGAAGTCCTCTTCACAAACTGTGTTTTATTGCAGCCTTTTCCCATAAGGCAAGGGAAAAATGTATGTCTTCAAAAGAAACATGCAGAAGCATGTGCTTGTGGAAGCTTGCTTTTTAGATTTTATCTCGACAAATAATGTTTTACAGCAAAGTAGCACAACAAACAGAAACCGACCATGACACAAACTATATCTAAAGTGAGTGTGCGGTTGATTTTACAGAAAAACCCACCTTGTAGCTTTAAGTAAACCCCTCTTGTTTTTCTCTGATTGTTGTTTGATTAACAAAAACTATAGTTTATAGTACAATAGACTCAGATAAACACAAGTTGGTTCTGGTTTGAATTTTTTTCTTCTTAAAGAGCCAGCGTCTTTTCATGTGTGCACAGCAGCAGCAGCTCCAGAGCAGATAAAGCAGATAAATAGACTTGGGGTGGTTTCTCATGCACATTTCTGGCTTATCTAATCTTCTGGGCCTAATCCTCTGTATGCCCTTTGCTTGTTCTGTGGATGAAGCGTAATGTTTAAAAATAGTTGCAGCAAAGCATAAATTTCACCTTCTCACCTCTGCACCTCTTGCTAGTTGAACCACTCTGCATAAAGGTTGTAAAGTGGAGGGGTGTTCCAGCTTCAAAAGCCCACTTACTTAATACAGAGGCATGAAATCTGACTGTGATTATTTGGACAAGTTGACATCTTGATATTTTCACTAAATGTTAAAGCATCATGACCTTTAATTAAACACTAGCAGCCATGTCACAATCCCTTCACGTAATTCTGAGTAAGAAATATGTGAAACTCGTTTGTTTTTTTTAAAAGTGTTATCCTATTTTGCTTTCTTTTTTTTCCCTTATCATTGTTGTTATTTTTGCAGGGTTACTTGCGCCAGTGTAGGAAGCGTGTGGATATGTTCAATGACGACCAGCTCAAGGTCATTTTTGGAAACATAGAGGACATCTACCGCTTCCAGATGGGCTTTGTTAGAGATCTGGAGAAACAGTACAACACAGAGGAACCGCACCTCTCTGAAATCGGGCCGTGCTTTTTAGAACACGTAAGTATTTTCTTTTTTTGTTCACGCTTAAAAAGAAGTTTTGGACATTTTTAGGACCATCAGTTTTGAAGAGCTTTCTGTTGCAAATTTTAGCTGATTATAGTTTCTGATTAATAGCAGCAATTGTTCTCTATTCCATATAAGTTGAGGGTTGGCAAGATATGCTTGCATAAGCATCTGTGTTGATTGATTTTAGTCATTTTTTTAGCATATTGTATCAGTCCAATGAGTAAACCTGGGTCGACATTAACAACAGTTTTTACTTCCATCTTGTTTCCATTTGTGTCTCAGGAGAGGCAGGGCATGAGTTATATGTGACAGGAATAATGGACTCTGGAGGGATTATTATTAATACTGGATATCAATTTTGGCCCAAATTTTCTTATTGGTGCATCGCTAGAATATTTAACTGTTTTAATATAGTTTGTGGAGTATATTTTAGGAGTTTTTTAAATAAAAAAACAATCCAACATTACAGAGATGCTTCTAAAAACCTATGAATGCAGTGATGAGAGTGCAGCAGCATGTGGTTCAGCTCGCTGTCTGGGGTTTGACCCTGACCTTGACACCCTTTTGCTGGATGTTTTTTTCCCCCCATTTTCTGTTTGATTACCAAAAATACAGACCCTTTACATCCCAAAATATCTTACAGTATATTCTACAACTGCCTTGCATTAACGATAATGAATCATTAACTTTTTTTAAAACATTTTTTTCTACACATGTAGTGACTGTAATGTGCACCAAATTACAAGATAGCAATTTATCTCAACCACATCACGGCAAAAATAACAATCAGTGGTTAATAATTGAGAGGAAAACGTTTGTATGCAATATTGTAAAGTTGTTCATTTATTGTAATAATCCAAAGGCCTCATGCTTGGTTTATGCCTTCCCTTCATGTCCTTCCGTCTTGTCATGTAAATTCCTACATCAGTCAACAAGCGGTGCTGACCAAACCAAAGAGCAGCTGGTTTATGAACACAGAGGGAATAATTTTTCCAAAATGTTACATCGTCTTCTTAAAATAGTACAGTAAAACTTTGAAGTTCAGTTTATATCGGGAATGCTCTTCTCTTTATTTATTTTATTTTTATTCTTTGTCTATGAGTTGCTGAATACATGCAGATTTAATTTAGAGTGACGTCCTCCGTTTAAAATAGGAACTGCAGTAAACGGGCTCCTCAACTGAGGTAAAAAAGTTTTGCAGGCCAGACTTCTGGGCTTGGTTTGATGTTATACGTTCAGCTTCCGGAGACCTTTCTGTCATTTAGGAGCAGCATCATTGTGAGAGAGCTGTTCTGTAGTTAAACAGGATTTTACTGCTACTTTGAAAGAAAGGCATAATAATTACAACGTTGACATTAAAGACAACTCACCTTGGCATTTTATATTAGCTATTGGGATGATTGATGTTATTACCATCGCTAGCACAAGCCCCTAACTGCTCAGAAGGATGAATCTGAGAAGCTGAGCTGAATTATGATCAGCTTTGTGTTATTTGTTTTAAAGTACTTCTTCCTTTCTGGAAGCCTCTTACTGCTTTTGTGCTTCCTCTGACTTCACTAATTGTGAAAATAGAAAATGGCTTCCTTCCTCAGTAACAGTGTCCACACTGAAGAGTGTTGTAGTCAGTGCAACATGATAAATCTTACAGATGGTATATTCACAAAAAAATAAGATTAGACTTTCAGTTTCTGATCAGACAATCATCGATCAGGGATGGTCCAGCAAAAAAATCATTCGTTTCCATTGGATTTCTAGATGTATAAACTAGAGCTAAACCATCTCAGGATCTTAATGTAACATTAAAATTGAGGGAACTATCAGACAGTGAAAGCTAAAAATGTTGTTATCCTTAACTTAGAGATCTAGATGCCATAGCCACCTTCATGTAGATAGTGGCAGTCTGGCTGTCTGCTTAATTGTGCTTACCGTCTCATTTCCTCTGACGATGAATCTCTCCTCCTTTACATTGCAGCAAGATGGATTCTGGATCTATTCAGAATACTGCAACAACCACTTGGATGCCTGCATGGAGTTAAGCAAACTGATGAGGGATGGCAGGTATCAGCACTTCTTCGAGGCTTGTCGCCTCCTCCAGCAAATGATTGACATCGCTATAGACGGCTTCTTGCTCACCCCTGTCCAGAAAATCTGCAAATATCCCCTACAGTTGGCCGAGCTCCTCAAATACACGGCACAAGACCACAGGTACCGTCCACTTTAGAGTTATTCCATGGCTTTAGAAGCTGTACTGATGCGCTGTTGTGTGACGAGATGCTCCTACTGCAGATGTTGAGTTCATTCCACCGAGGCTGTAATTCTCCTTGCTTGTGCTGAAGCAGATGTAGCGTCAACAGTATGCGTCTTGACTTGAAAATCACACTCCGCGTTTTGTTTTGATGGCACTTTCCAGGAGCGTTTTTTGCAACCCAAACTGTAAATATTAACAGATTCCTTTGCTACGTGCTACAATTTTCACAAACTACATGCTCAGTGCAGGAGCCGGTATGGGCAATGTAAACATTTGCACATGCGCCCTCAAGCCCTCCCAGAATGCATGATGTGAGCTCCCAGATGTGCAAACTCATCCATGTGAGCCCACAGAAACCCTGTGCAAGTAATGCAGCGTGTCTCCGCCAGCTCCAGGTCATTCACAAACCAAGCATTCCCAGCCAGAGAGGGACAGGTGCCAGCTCTGCCAGAAAAGCCTGCCAGATCACAGTGTTTCACTGTTTGAGAGCTGTGGAGAATATGCCAGATATAGGCCTGTGTCTGTCTCACTTGTTCACACAACACTGGGGCACAAACACACACACACACGCACACATGTTATCTTCCGAAGTGAGGATTGGATCCGCAGTGCATCTTAGCCGAAGGGATAAATCCAGCTCAGTTTGCATAGATGCTGTCAGACCTTACTGTGAATAAAGAGATGGCTGAATAAAATTAAATAGCTGTGTGTTAATTTGACTGTATTTCAGCCGACTTACCCCACTCACTCACTGGAGTTTACCACCGCTGCCTCTGGCTCCTCTGTATCCCTCACTATTGCAGCGTAATATGTCTTTGAGTGGACAAACTCCAACAGCTATAACTTCGCCCCGTAACACTCCCGAGTAATTACGCATGCCTTGTGTCTGTAGCGACTATCGATACGTGGCAGCTGCTTTGGCCGTAATGCGGAACGTCACTCAGCAGATCAATGAGAGGAAGAGGCGGTTGGAGAACATCGACAAAATCGCCCAGTGGCAAGCCTCCGTTCTCGACTGGGAGGTATGTGCACCGTGAAAAAGATTTTTATCTATCCAGTCTACTTATTGATTCAAAATTGTGTTGTTGCACACTGGCAAAGCTGGGAAAGATGGAAGAGTCAAGCAAAAGAAGCAACAAAATAATTTTAAAATTACTCGGCAGAAATCAGACCTCTTCATCTTTTGTCATACCACCAGTTCAGTTAACTGAAAAGAAAATCTCTTCTTATGTGTTCTAGATAAATAAACACTCTATAGGTATGTTTCACTCACTTCTGTATATGAACTATTGCTATAACATAAACTTAAGTTTAAAATTCATACAGAATAAAAGCTGCGAGCAAAAGAACCATAATATTGCTGTATCTACACAAGAATTATTAATGCAACAATTTGTCCTGTGTAACATATTGCAGTTCTAATAATGTAACATTTATTGTCATTTGTAGTTTAATAAAGATGTGAGTAAAAATATAGAACATAAACCTGATGCATCTATTTGTAGTTTTTGAATACTTATTGCTCTAAATATTATATCTTTTAGCTGTTCTGCTTTTCTATAGATTAACACTTCTCACAGCTGATTCTGATTGGTTAATTAGCAGAGCTAGCTTCTTGGGAAGCTAGCCTGCAGTCTGCTGCTTGTTATAACACATATTTCAACAGCATTAAATTTAAGGGATAGTGCTGATACTTTGAAGTGAGACTATTCAAAGTTACTGTCAGTTAGTCTATTTTTAGAGGTTAGATGTCAAATTGCACTGAGTTTGTAAAATAAAAATAAAAATCCTGCAAGTTGTGGAAGGCTAACATCTAGTCAATCAGCTACAGAGACAATTTTAGCCACTTAAGATAACAGAAATTGAGAACATATCGCTGGATAAAATGTTAGAAGAGTTGAGAGTTAGATTTAGTTTTTTGGCTGGTCTTTCTTCTAGCTTGGGTTTAGGCTGGAGATGGGGTGAAGGACTCGCATCCTAAAGTTTCTGTTTGCTACATGCAACCTAAACAACTTTTTGTTTAGGTTTCAGGCTGATCACAGGATGTGCGAAAGCAAAGTCTTGTCCCTTACATTGACCGATAACGAGCGAGAAGAAAGCGAGCAATGATGTTGTGGTTGAGCTGTGGCTCAATCAGCTGCTGAGTATAAATATGTGTCAAGCACTGTGGCAGCCTGTAAACCAACTCTTAAGATTAAAATCAGCTGCACATTTCTGTGACCGTGTGATCAATTCACAGTGATCTGTTCAAAAACAACCAAGCAGCCATTTTGTCTGTATGTTTCAAAGAGTGAAGCTTTAAAAAATTCAACTTCGATAAAAGGTGCAACGTGGCCTGCTTGGCTCAGGTGCTATTGGTGGCTTAAGAAATCTAAAAAGTAGTGAGTAGAGCACATAAGCGTTTGGATTTTGCATTAGGTGTTCATTTCGCTGTTATGTACATGGAATAGTTGTGCTTCTCTAGGTGTTGTGATGTTTGGAAATGTTCCAAATATGCTCTATGATCTAAGAAAATGGCTTCAAACTTTGAAACAATATCTAGTGAAAACGTGGCTATATGATATTAGTGAATGTAGGCAGGTTTAGTTAGTTTAGGCAGCTAAAATAGGGATGCCCATTTGACAAGATGTTGGCCTTTGTGCTCTGAGGATTGGTTTACTTTTCTAAAGGCTACAAGTTTCCTGTACGGGACATGAGATATGTCTATGTCACAGCGAACCTTTACTGAAAATACTTTCACAGAATCTGCCTTAGCAGTTTTTGTTTTTCATAAATGAGAATATTTCTGAAAAAGACAAATGTATAGCAACATATGCTACACATGTTATACGTTATCCTGTGCTCCATAAAGCCAGTGAAAACTGTGATTGCTCTAGCCCTTCTTCTAACTTCACATTAAATTGATTTAAGCCAAAGGGATGATTTGATGGAACACTTTCAGGGCTTTGAATTGGTAACGTTTTAAATATTTTGCATGCCTTGAAACTGATACCTGGTCCATGTCTACCTGGGGTTGTCGTACCAAGTGCTGCACAGGAAGGAGAAGCGATTATAGTAAAAATACGTGAAATTATCAAAAAGAAAAATCTTCAAAAACTGTTTTTACATGATGATATTAATAAATATTACTGATTTAAGAGAAAATCATAATAGTACCTAGAAAAGAAAGTGAGCTAAAGGTCATGTTTGATGCTTTTGTTTTTCTTGAATTGCAACTCAATGGCTAGCTCCCATTTTATGACAGCACAGAAATCCGAAAGCTCCCTCAGAGCCACAAAAACCATTACATAAGTGCCTTCCAAAGGCTGAGAAAGTATAGCTATAATTAGTAAATTGAGTGTAAGTGTACTAAGTACCAGTGTCCCTTTAATTAGTTAAGTTTTTCTGTGATTGTATCTAGGGAGATGATATTTTAGACAGGAGCTCTGAGCTTATCTACACCGGGGAGTTGTCATGGATCTATCAGCCGTATGGACGCAGCCAGCAGCGAGTCTTCTTCCTCTTTGATCACCAGCTGGTGCTCTGTAAGAAGGTAAGCGCTTTTTCTTCTATTTTTCCTTTTTTTTTTTTGTCTATTTCAACTTCTTTTTTATTTCTACGCTTGTATGGGTGTAAACAAGCCGGCTGCGAAAACATAAATCCCCAGTTTGTGCTCCAGCGAGTTGCGGTATCACATGACTGGTGAAGAGGGGATGCTTGAACGCAGTGTGACTTCATACAACCTTAGTGAGGAGTTGAAAATAGATTACATAACGCTGCATGAGACACACCAGTCCTCTGGGAAGACGCATTCAAATCCTCGGCACATTTCACAAAATGGGAGCTGTGGTCGTTTGGGCTCTAATGCACTTGGGCTGTTATTCTTCCTGTCAAACGAATGTTTACGCTCGGATGGACTCGATACACTCACCGAGATGGAGACACAAATGCAGATGGACACACACACACACACACACACACACACACACACACACACACACACAGGAGCCAGATCACTGCATTAACACAGGCAGAGGAGCAACAGTTTCATCACAGCGCAGACACATGGAAAAAAAATGAAAAGGAAAATAGACATGTTGTCCTTCTGTTTTTCCACCCTTCAGTTCCCTCAGTTGAGACTCTCTGGCACTCAAAATTAACCCCGGTATTTTGTTGGGTCTTTATGTAACTGTTCTTTTCCTCCCTGTGTGGATTCTGCTTCAATATGTTCTAAATTATAAATTCCAGTCTATTTTCTGATTATTTAATATCTAGCATCCTCAGTACAATGTGTGCTCAAGATCCTTTAAGTAGCATCAGAGCAGAGGCATTTTGTACTCTTGTACCTCTTCATCGCATATTATAATAATCGACACAAGATCTGCATTTATCTTTCTATGTTAATAATTAATAGTTTGCCTTCTTTTTTCAAGGTAAAGAGGTTCATGCTAAGAAAGGATTGTGTTTTTTTGGTTTGGAGAGTGCAGAATAAATGTGCATTTACTCTATCATGTTTTCAAAAGGATAGTGTTGTATTTTGGATTTTATGAGATAAAGAACAGAAAGAGGTGCCTAAGGCTGAACCAGGAGGAAAATAAAACAGGAGTTAAAATTTTGCTGTTTTGCTGCAAATAAGTCTGTTGTAATAAGCAACTGATCAATTAATGGCATGATAAATTAAGATTATCTCAATAATTTCCATTTTGGTGATTAATATTTTGTTTACAGATACATTATAATCAATTTTATTTATGGCTTCGGTTGTAAGAGGTTTTTATTTCCATTTTGTTTCTTGTTTTTGGTTGTCATGTTTGTTTTGAATATTTAAAACACAGTCCAGTTACAAAATTAAAGTTTATTGGTCTTTGAGAGGATGAACATGCATAATTACATCTCTATCAGTATAATACTTCAAAATGGTCTCAAAACAACATTAATGTTTTTACCACAATAATTACTGGGACAATCTATTGTTATCGTGACAGACCTACTTACAAATTAAAATCTGGAACGTAGCCATTTGTATTTATCCTCCTTTACTTTGACACAACCCAGTAAAATTCATTGCGACTAATTCAGAAGTCTACCTGTGTGCAATTTATACCTAGCCGTTCTGCATTGTCATGATTTAGTGCCTTCAAGAGACTCTAAAGGAAAAGCAGTTGCTCTTACTGAAACCCTCTTCTCTCTCTTCACCAGGACCTGATACGTCGGGACATACTCTACTACAAGGGCCGCATCGACATGGATCGCTACGAAGTTCGGGACGCCATCGACGGCCGGGACGACGACTTTAACGTCAGCGTTAAGAACGCTTTCAAGTTGTTCAACAAAGACAGCGAGGAGATCCACATCTTCCTGGCCAAAAAGCCAGAAGAGAAGATCCGCTGGCTCAGGGCCTTCCACGAAGAGCGGAAGATGGTGCAAGAGGACGAGAAAATTGGTAATCACACACCCGCTGTAGCTTCCAGTGTAGGTTCAATTATTTGATATAAAGTTGCAAAACAAAACAAAAAAGACACTGCAACAAACCAACGCTAGTTCGGACTCGCTGGACTCTGTTCATGGTGAAACAAATGACTCATAAAAGATGCGTCATGAGGATTGCAGAAGATTTTTGATTTGTCTCTGACTTAAATCTGTTTCTGCTTCTACAAAAGACAACCTTTGCTCTAATCGACCTCCGTTAATGTCTGACCAAATTCCTGTGCTGCTGTTTAGGTTTTGAGATCTCTGAGTACCAGAAGCGACAGGCAGCCATGACAGTGAGAAAGGTGACCAAACAGAAAGGTGAGGCAACAAGAAGATACCAGGTGATTTTCCCTTTTTGTTTTGTTCTCCTCACTGATCTACTCTGTCTTCTCATCGCTGTTTACTCTGTCTTTAATAACCTGCTCTCCTTTTTTACTTTCTGCACCCTGTTTAACACATGCCTTGTTTCTGAGTGGAAATAGGCCAGTCTTGGACCCAGTAACCCAGAACAGTCAAGAGATTATGGTTACTCGTTGTACTACAGCGCCCTCCACTCTTGTTGGCACCAGTAGCAAACGTGTGAAAAACCTTAAAATAAATCAATTTCATTTTTTTTTTTTGCAGCATAATCTCACACAGAGAAATGGAAGAAAAATCCGACCTTTACGTTTATCTTGTGGGGTTTTTTTAGGCACTCCTACCAATTTTGACAAAATAAACGTAAAATATTGATACAGGTAAGGAGCTGCTGGCCTAAAATGTTGCATATCTATAATCAGAGCATCAATTAAAAGTTTAAAGTGACTCTGTCAGAAACGAAGCGTCTCAATGACCTGTTTGTGTTTTTTCTGTATGCAAAGCAAGCTGGATGATAAGAAAAGTAAAACAAAAAACACTCAAATGATTAATGGTACAGCAGCAACAAGACGCACTTTGGGCTCATCAGGTCTAAATAACTTCCACCGAACACTATCCACATGTCCATTGGCTGACAAAAAAAAAGCCTTTCTTGTTCTACAATCACAAATCTAAAATTAACTTCTGTCCAAAGCTATCTCAGTCCTATAGAAAACCTGAATTGAGCTGAAGAGAGGAGATTATATACAACAGGCTCCAGATTTTGCAGAGAGGGGTAGTCAAAGATCCGTCTCTCTGCATGTTCTCCCTATTTTTAGTAAGCAGGCAAATTGCTGCCCTATTGGCAAGTGAGGCTATTCAAACTATTAATCCCAGGGATGTAAGCAATTCCAGGACCGGTTATTCTGCTTAAAACAATCACTAAAAACCTTAAAATTAAGTTGAAATGTGAGATTATTCACCTGCAAAGAAGCATGAATTTATTTCAGGGCATTTCCCACGCATTTCCCAGGGATGCCAACAATCATGGAGGGTGCTGTATATCTAACATCTTTTGTCTGAGTCAAGCGTTAGTCAGCAGTTCAAGTTGGAAAAGCAGCCGTTAAGCATCAATGAAAAGACAGAGGGCTGTTTGCATGAAGTTTAAAGGATGATCCCAGTCTTCAGGACATGTGGGTCCTGTGTCACGCTTGTCTAGACGCCATTAATAGTAGCACTCTAGAGGCGTTTCTCTCCCTCTCTGAGCTAAAAGGTGTTTGGTATGGTTTCCGATTGCCTGTAAATGCAGCGTAATGTTGCCACAACACGGTGTGGCAAATTGGAGCGAGGATTTCGGCACTACACTTTTTGTGCATGTCATTGGGACGGGGATAACTACCAAACATGCAACGGTGAGCTCGGTAGCAGAAGAACAGGTCAAAGAAACCCATTTTTTCTCCAACTGGACGGAGCACCCACATGCCCTGACTTGCTGGCATCAGTCCTTTAAGATTTAGCCATTTAAACTGCTAGGCTAGATGTTTGTACATTGACCATTACTGATGTTCTTGCCAGATAAGCATGACCATCCATTTAAGGTATCGATGAAGTAATAACTAGAGCTGGAATGTTCTCTCTGATGCTAGGAATCTCCTCCCTGTAGATGTCTGTGAGAAGTAAATGTTGTGTGTTTCTAAGTGCTGTATGTGTACGTGGCTGGCACAAGGTGAAGTACTTTCTTGAATTTCAGATTCATTTATAGATTTCATCTTGAGAAAGAGGGCCATGTTGTATGGACATGGTTTGAAAATGATAAAGGTATATGCATTAGAGTTTTCCTTAGAGCTAGCACAATAAGATGCCATGGCAACTGCTAAGCAGCATTGGAAGGTGTTGTGTTTATAACGTTGGCACTGGAGCATGCAATCACTGTCCAATCTGTTTACAAGCATTATCTTGACAATCCAAGATAAACAGCCTCTACTAACACAAATAGAGCCAACCTCTCCGACTGCTAAAACAGAAGACACCGTTTCTCATCTCTTTGATTTTTTTTGTTAAGATGCCATGGCAACTTTTTCAATATTTCATCTTCAAATTCTGATTCCTTATCCCTACTAGCATAGCTGTGATGCTTGTAGACTGTAGCTCAACGACATCGTAGACTGTAGATTAGTGCATATTAAAATGCTTTCTGTTGGCTCTACTTTCTCCACCTGTGTGTGTGTGCGGTGTGTATCAAACGGTGCTATTCAAACAAAGATGCAGACAACAATCTCGGAAGAACAGACTCCAAATGCCTGGTGTTTTGATCATTTCAAGTGGAACCTGTCAGTTCTCCCGTTGTGCTGCCTCAGAGTTTGCTTGAATAGCATCGCCGTCCTCCACTGTGTCATCGCTACAGCTGAATTTCACATTTCTGCTGATTCAGCTTTCATCGTTTTGACCAAAGTGTATCATGTCTCAAGATTAAATACGCAGGAATGATAACTGGTAGCTAGTCTTGTTCGCCTGCGTGCCTGTTTTCTGTGTGAAGCATGACTTGATGTTGTGGCGTTGTCCGAGATGCACCGGTTAAAGTTTGGTGGCCAAATTCCGACTTGCGTAAAACGTGAACAGTTTTAGTCGATTCTAATATCTCTGTGTAAAATTGCACGTTTTCAGGCTTTATTTACATTGCTAAATCAATTTTAAAAAATTTAAAAATTCAGTGTTTTTTTTAATTGGGTCGAGTTTACCAACCATTTCGGTACTTTGAATATTGTAGTTACTCTCAAAGAGCCCACGGATAAAAGCATAAATTAAAGAAATGTACTAGCTTTATTGGCCTCAAAACAAATTCATATCTGTAACAGTGTGACATTTTGACTTGGAAACTGAATGAATCATATATATATATATATATATATATATATATATATATATATATATAAGTTGGCCGTTTTTTTAGTTTATTTTATTAGGAGCAGAGGTGATATTACAGTACCATATAACAGACCAGTCACATTAAACAGGCTTTTACTATTATTTCTTGGTCAAAGAAAGATAATTATGGAGTTCAGCATTGTATATTAACAATAGGATACATAAAAATGCAGATTCTTAACTCAACGATGCGATTTTCAAAAATGCACCAACATTTCAAAACTCAGCATGAGACCCAAAAGATTGAAAGAATAAAACAGCGTTGCTCTTATCCACTGAACGTCTCACCCTCTCTAGCTTGTTTTTTCTTTGAAATTGAAGAAAACATTTTTCTTTTCAATCTTCTTTTTCTGACTCCCTACCTAAACATCTGTCTGATCTCGAAAATAGTTTGAGTCTCCTCCATTCAGTAACAGCGTCTACACTGAAAAGTCTCGTTGTCAGCACAATGCGGCTGCGTTCCGAGTGTCGCTTTCACTGATCGGAAAACGATTGGATTTTTCTGTTTCGGAACAGTCTGGCCACCAGCCGGTTTATCGCTGCATCTCTAGTTGTTTTACCTGTTTCATACATGAAACTGATGATGTTTCCCCTTTGCTGCCTCTCTTCTTCTTCTCTTTTCTGCTTTGTGATCTGCACCGCTTCCTTACCCCTATCTCAACCCCCGCCCTCCCAAAATCCCTTGAACCCCTGGCTTGTTTTAATTTGCGCCGCCTTCCCAGGTGTAAACAGGTGCACGCCCCCCTCATACCCGCCCCCGCAGGACCCCCTCAGCGCGGGGCAGTATGAGGTAACGGAGGACATGGCACAAGGAGAGGTTTTTGAATTCAGTCAATCCAAAAGAGGCCAGGGGCCTTTCTGGCAGAATTTTAGTAGATTAGCTCCATTTAAGAAATAGAGAAACACAGACTCTTCTGAAGGACCAGCTATTTTTCTTAGAAGCACTAAACACTGGATGATTACGTCCCATGATGAAGAAAATACAGCCACCACAAACACACAGGAGACTCTGAAGTTAAGGACCAATGTTACTATATGATTTGATCGGAAACACCAAGAGGACTTTGAGACTTGAATTTCAAAATTGAGGGGGGAAAAAAAAGACACACCTTTACAACAATTCTTCTTTGTTAGTAACGTCATCACGCTTCTTCTCCAGCTGGCTCTGCTGTCACAAACTCTATCCCTCCGATTCTACACATTCACACCTTCTGAATGTTCTGGAGTTATTAAGATTGTTAAATGATTTCGTTTTGAGCCCATCATCGTCCATCGCCATCATCATCATCATCTGGAAATAGCAAGCCTTCGAGGTTAAGCTGGGTCGGTCCTCGTGGGAGCGAGACCTCGCCGCGCCGCGATCCCTCTGAATGTGAGTTTGACGGATGACACGGGAACCGCCCAGCTCGACAATCCCAGACGGATCAGGCCGTCTCTGCTCCACTGAAACCATCCATCCTCACTTACTTATGAAAGCCCCTCTTCGTTTTATGTATTTTTATTTTTTTTAATGTCTGGCCCCAAGTCTTCCCTTCCTGCTCCTCTTGTCCTCTCTATCTCCCGGTCCACCTGCTCAGCTTCTTGTGAGCCGGTGGCTCACAGAGGAAGAGTTTCATTCTTTTGGAAACCTGCCATCGGCCATAATATGACAGGTCAGGGAACAAATCAATAGTCGGAACATCAATAGAATATTTACATCCTCTCGCCAACTGTTCGTGACAGGGTATTCACATCGGCTCACAGTGATGCTCAGCGCGTCCCGCTCAGATGAGCCGTCTGCGAGCAGGAGATAGGCAGGGTATGGTCCGCCTGCCTCGAGTCACAGCCCCCCACACCGCCACTCTCCCCAGAGACCACCCCTGTAGCACTGTGCTGGCAGCTTACTGGGTGTTTGGAAAAGAGCACAGCCTACCTCCAGAAATGAGCAGTAAAAGTCAAGTTGATGCATCGGCCAAGGTCCAAAAAGAAAAAACTAAACAAAAAAATATATATATCTCACTCTACAGAAAAAAACAAAACAAACAAACAAAAAGTAATAATAACTTCTTGAGTTGATTTTGTAGTGTTCACACTGTTAAATATATCCAGTTTGAGTTCTCCTGCTCTTGTTTCAATACAAGGGATACAAATATGCAATGCTACAGAGTGGAGAAATTAGCAAGGATCCCAACCGGTGCACTGGTTAAGGACATTCAGAGTCTGTTCGGATTTTTAAAAAGTCAATATCACGATGGGAGGGGTAACAAAAAGGTGTATTTAATCTGTAGCATGCACCGTCCCTCCTGACAGATTCATTAATCTCTTAACACTTTGAATCTTCCCACCCACCCCCTTTCCTTCACGTCGCTTTCCAAATCTGATCCGTGTTTCTGGCAGTTAGCTCCGGCAACCGTTAAGTGATTTACAAAGGACCGATCCCCGATCAGATTGATTTGTTTAATCAACAAAGTCCCTGCGGCTGCTTTGGGAGAGAGATCCTCGCCGTCCTTCTGGCGAGGCGATCAGATAAGGGAGGATATCTGAGGAGGGGAAAAGAAAAAAACAAAACAAAAAAAAAAAACGATTGATGCTCATCACGAAGGCGTAATTCTTCTCTAGGAATGTAAGTGAACCATCTGTCCATGCTGTGTGATCATGTTTTGACCTCAGAACTACATTTTGTGTTGGATTCTACCACCTGATGGACAGTGCATATACAGTATGACAATTGTGCAATGTGATATATCATTATATATCTTCACTACTCACTTACGGTGTGCTATGAAAGAGATAAATATCGTTCTATGTCATTTTGTTTGCCTTCTTACGGGCCTTATAACCTATCGGAAACAAGACCTTAGGCTTGCTTTGTATGTTGTGCAATTTATGTTTCAGTAAAGGAAGTTGAGAAACGGGTGAGTTGGCTGCTGGTGTCTGTAGAGATGGCTCCCAGTGAGATTGTCTTGGAAGATTAACTCTCATGCCTGGCACAGCAAAAAGAAAATGGTTCCCAGGCCATGATAACCTCAGGTCCCGTGCTACACCTATCCACCACCACCCTCCTCGCCCCTTCCTCACCGCCCCGTCAGATCAACGGGGCGGTTGATCTGACAACACAACCACATACACACGCACGACACAAATGCACAATCACTTGCTGGCCCGTTCTGCTGCGGAGAAGAGAGATGCTATCTAACAGTGCCTTCCAGCATTCCACTAGTGATTATCTATTCAGTTTTCACTGGCAGATTTGAATTAGTCATGTATTTTCCCTTTGGTGCATTTCTTCCTTTCTCTCTTCTTCTCATCCACACACTGGGAATTCCTCATCCCCCCCCGCACCCCTCCGAACCCCCGACTCCCGCCCCCACTCCAACTCCCAGTGCACCAAAACTCCAACAAATCCGACAATTGGTCAGGCCTTTCTCCTCCCTTCCCACCACCACCCACTCCAGTAGTTACAGTGTTGTCTGACTGAAACACTTTGAAACACTTTATTATTGTTATTATTTTGTATTATACTCACATAGCTGCAATCAACTTGCACAGAGAGGAAGTTTGTTCTAATTCCAGCTACGTAGAGTTCCATTTGTTATCTATATATCTCGCAGAAAGAGGATTTGATTTGAATTTAGAGTAGGAAACCGATTCACATTACTCAAGTTAGACTTCACATTTCAGAGTATATTATTAATAGTGAGTTATGAATCGAAAGAAGTCATCTATTTTAACTTTATCTGCTACACTCTGTAAATAGTGTAAAAAGAACAGATCATATATTTGGATATTTTGCGTTGGAGACGAATGTTGTTCCAGTTCTAGCGTGCGGTAGACCTCAGTACCCAGGTAAATGCATGCTTGTGGCATCCAATATTTTGCATGAGACTTAAGGCAACTTTTAACGGATTATTTACGTTCATCGAACTTCCGAACGCTTTTCTTTTCTCTTCTATTTGTTTGTTTTCTTTCTTTCCCCTCCCCTCATAGCGGAACCATTCATTCGTGAAGCCATGCCATCTCACTAAAGGGAGTTGTTTTCTCTGTCCACCTGTATCCTGCTCACTTCACGCTCCAAAGTTGTAGCCTGTGTTTTGTTTTTTTATTTATTGCCACTTAGAACAGCATGTCAGTCTCTCATGCTGAATCAAACATCTGTTAGGTGAAACGACAGACACCGATGGTTTCCGTGCCCAGATAAAAATGGGTGTTTTAATCCGTAGCTTTTCGTTCAGCACGCTTTTCTTTCATGCTGCAGACTGCTGGTTATTTTTATTTGACTTTATCATGTTTTGTTTGGAGTGCCATCATCAAGCGGAGGCAAAACGGGTATCATTTTTCTATGACAACAGTGAACCAAATAGGAGCTAGCTCTGATCGCGGCAGTTCGTGTATAGATTTGTAGTCGAGCAGAAGACATGAAAACACGTGGAATCCCCCCTCCTCTTTACACAAGCTGAAGCTAGATCCACCCATTGAAACCATTCTCTCTAGTTTAAGTAATGACTTGACATGGAAAATTTACTACTCTATTTATTGCTATCAGTATTAGGGTCATTAAGTTTGGGCCAAACAGTTTAAACAATGTGTATATTGGGTTTGTTTATTCTTATATAACTATCAATCTGACCTTCTAGGAGTCCTAAAGGACAGCCATCTGTCCACTTTGAGGTCTGTTTTTTTTTTTTTTTTTCTGTCTCTCTGCCCATGTAAGCCAAGTTAGCGGACAGAAATCCATTAGAGAACGCTTAGATTTTTGTCATTCTTGGTTTTTATAGTCCAGAGTTAACTTGAACCATCCACGTTCAGCACAAAGTGCCGAGCAAAAGTATGAAAACGTCTTGAACTTCTGCACATTTTGTAACGTTATAGCTACTAACTTTAATTGACTTTGTTGGGATTTTATTTGATGCACCAACGTAGTGTGCTGTGTTCTTGAGAGGTTGAATGATACATGCCTTGCGCAAATAAAAATCTGAAAGATGTGACAGACATATCCTTGATACCCCCAACCTCCATAAATTACCTAAATCACAAGTGTTTCATTTTCATTTCGGGCCATTTCAAGATCACAAATGTCCTCAAATTGCCAGTTGTAGCAGAAACTATTGATGAACCTACCTGTTAACAAACTGTTAAAATATTAATAAGTAGCTTTCTTTACATTCAATGACAGCATCTCAAAATTAAATAATAATAATAATCATCTTTCGCGTTGATGTGATTTGGCAGTATACAGAAAAAAATGCTTTAATTTAAAAATTTAAAATCTGAGACTCTAAAAAGAAATATATTATTCAACAACACCCATAAACTTTCTCATCTGCCCAAAAGTTAGCCTTTTGGTCGACGTGCAGAGTGATATGTGTGAGGAATAACACACACTAGCAACAGCAAAACATGGTGGTGGCAGCATCATGCTGTGGAGATGCTTCTCATCATCAGTTTTAGAGTACAAGGGAATATGGATGGAGCTAAACAGAACAAAAACTAGCTTGAAACTGAAGCGGTACATGAAAAAGCTAATATCAAAAATGACCCAGTCAAAGTCAGGGTTTAAATCTGATTGACAATTTATCGCAAGATTTTAAAACAAATGTTTGCAAAAGCTCTCTGTCCAGCAAGAAACCCCGAAAAGGTGGCTGTATGACGAACTGGGTTTTGTATAGAAATGCAGGCCACATTGAAAGAAAAAAAATGTTTTTGTAAAAAGATAATTATAATAAGCAGTGTACCGTGCTCTCATCACTTCTCAATATGGCATAACGTTGTGTTGAACTTTCAGATAAAATCCCAATAATATACAGAGAAGTTTCTAGTTGTAATGTGACATAATTTGAAAAAAGTACGAGACGTTTGGAAATTTTTGCAAGGCACTGTCGCCGAATATTCAGTAGTAGTTCCTCAGCTGATTATAGGGTCCTGTGTTGTTTCAGAGTAGTCAGGGTACAAAGTCTTCAACGAGCCATATATTCATGTGGTGTTTAGTGACAACGAGAAGACTTCGATCCCCACACTTGCAAACCTTTTCATTGTATATTACCATCAGGTTCGAGGTCCGGATTTTTTTTTTCCGTTACAGAAAAATGTACTCCACATCTTTTTGACACCATATGCAAACAGTGTTTTTTTTTTTTTTCCTTTCCTGCTTTCTTTCTACTTTTCTTTCTCTCTTTCTCGCTGGCCTTTATTTGTTGTAGAAATGGATAAACACCTGAAAAATAATGCCTATTCAATCCAGAAACTGTGAATGGGAGAGTGGAGATGTCAACTGTATGTACATTATATGTTTTGATGTAATCAGAAGCACTGGGAATATGTTGTACTTCGCTGTAAAGAAAAAAAAATAAATCCATATCTGATATAGCTGTACTTTTGTTGAAAATAAAACCTCTACAGAACGCCGTGTCGAGGCATCAGTGTGTGTGTGTGTGTGTGCGTGAGTGGGGACGGTGGGGTTGCATTGTTGTTGAGTTTCCTGTCGCGTGACATCACCTCCTGTTTGTAGGAGCCATTTCCAACACATGACACACTCACTCCAGGAGACATTACAAAAGGAAAGATTAAAGGGCATGAGATAAACACGATCGCGTCAGAAATAAAAGAAATCAACACACTCCCAGCCACAAACGGTAGCTTGCATATGACTCCACTGCGATGAATAAGTAATGGGAGTTACGCAAACGTATCTCCCTCTTGGCCACGCTGAATCGTGGGCTGTTCACTCCGCTTCCTGATGTTTTGAAGTCCAAAGATGCAAGATTTTTTTTTTCTTCTTCTTTTCTGCTGCCGGAGATCTGAGACATCCTGGTGTGCTAAAGACAGCCTGCTTGTGTGTGTGTGTGTGTGTGTGTGTGTGCGCTTGCATTTCTTTTTTTCAGTCGGGTCTAAATTCAGTGGGGTCTTGAAGCTGATGCAAAAACACACCATGGTTGGATGATCCAAGCTGCCCATGAGGAGCTTCTAATGGGGACAGATGTGCTGTGTGACTGTGGTCTCTAGTGGCCGGACACGGTGTTGCACTTCCCACACATTTTCTCCCAACATGGACTCCATTTGGATAATCCTTTGTCCTGGTTGGTGAAACAAAGAGATCTAAAGAGCATTACCAGCCTGCATTATGTTTCAACAATGAACTTTTCCAGATGTTGCAACTAGACTATGACCACATTATTCAATATATTTTCTCTATTTTGTGAGATAGATTAAAGTAGTGCATGATTGAGGACAGATTGGAAAACGATATAAATAAGATTCTGAAATGTGTACACTGGTATTTCTTACATACCTTTAATAAATTTGTGCCAGAATATCTTGGTTAAAGCTTGACCAAATCCAATTGGGTTTGCAAGATGAAAATGGATCTTCATGTTCTACTTTTTGTCGAACTTGAGTTTGAGCTATAAAATAGTGCAAAAGATGCCAGTATTTTGGAGATGTACCACAACAACAAAAATTGTTACAACAGCAGCAGATGGTTCTACCACACATTGACTCAGGGGTTGAATAAAAACAATACCACATCTTTAAAATTTTAATTTGCCAAAGATGTAGAAAACCATGCATCACTGTTCCCCCCCCCACCCCAGATTCTACTTATTCCCTTTTGTGTTTTACTCTATCTCTCAAAATCTGACTAAAATCCACTAAAGTGTGGTTGTAGTTACAGAATGTGGAGAAGTTCAAGAAGTGCGACAAGACAAAACTGCTGCTACAGTTTTTGTCTAGTCATTCTCATTGAGGAAATTTGAGGAAAAAAATCAAGCACGCAAAATCAAACAACAGAAAAATCTATAAACTCAAACTAAAATCACTCAGGTTCAGCGTTTATGTGCTTTAAGTAGTTCCTCAGGACCAGAGGTATGTCCATTATGTCTATTGCAGGGTGCTTGTCTGCAAACGGGATGTGTCTTCGGATTGCCAGCCGAGCCTGTGACATCAGTGTTTTGGGACAAACTGTTTGGGTAAAAATGACAACTGTGAACCATTTGCAGAAGGAAGCATTTAATTTAATCGTATCAGACTCACCTCTCTCTCTGAGCAGCAGTAGCAGCGCTTCATTCTGCTTTGTAGTTTTGTCAATAATGAGAGTAGGTAGATAGACGTCTGCCCCGAAGTCTACGAGCAGCTGAATGTACTCCACCCCACAGCCGTAACGGAGACACACCTCCACAACCGTCTTGGGTTGCTTGATCCTGGCCAGCATCTTCTCATCCGTGCAGTTGTAGTTGGGGTTGGCACCGTGTAGCAGGAGCAGCTTAAAGCAGCCCAGGTGTCCATAGATGGCTGAGATGTACAGGGGCCCTCTGCAGGCTGTGGCGTTGGAGGCCCACTCGGGGACCTTTGGCCGGACGTCCACCTCGGCTCCAAACCGCAGCAGCTCCCGGAGAATGTCTATGTCACCCTCCCTGGCGGCGGTCAGCACCGGGGAGCAGTTGTTGTACTGGCTGCCGTTGGGGTCGGCTCCCGCCTTCAGCAGGGCCGCCACGCAGTCCAAGTGTTTCCCACTCACCGCTGTGAACAGAGGCGTCTGGGCCTTCACATCCAAAACGTCTATCTGGATTTTGAAGGAAGGGGGGGAAAAAAGGGCAATGTTACTTTCTGTGAGGAAATTCAGTTCTTTTAGGGTAGAGCAAGCATAAAACTGAAGCCCTGCATTCACACACCGATTCACCACAGTAAGGATGTGAGGTTAATGCGACGTCCGGCAGTAATGGCTAGCTGGCCTGACCTTACAGTGCAGTCTGGGCTGTTTCCCCTTCGCTTGGATTCCCCCCAATAGATTTTCTACCTGGCCAATCAGCAAACAGTTCACTTATTCATTTTCATTGGAGTAAGTGAACAAAACCATCCAGTCAGTGTTGGCCACGTTTCCAAAAGGTTTGATTAACATCCACAGCCTTCGCAATGCAGGATGATTGTTTACAGCGCAGGCAGAGCATACCATTTCACAAAAATGGTCAAACCTTTGGATTTAAGTGACGCCAACTCTCACCTGCAGGTGGCAGTATTTCTTCTACTACAATTTTGCTTCAGACTTACTTGATGTCAAGTCATAATCCGAGATTTACGTGGCCACCAACAAAAAGTGATATTTACCATCAAACATAAGCGCAAGTATTGTAAATAATTCTACAGTAGCACCACAAATCAACAATTTTAATTGCAAAAACCGCTAAATCATGGAGGGACTGCTCAATGTGAATAATATTATTTAATTTTAAGAAGTTAAAAATGCTGAGGTCACTTATTGAATGCAGAGACTGCTCTTTATCAATATTTTAACAGTTTGTTAATGGGTTTTATCAATGCATTTTGGAACCACCGGCCCTTTGAGAACATACATATCAAAATGTAACCAATTGTCTGGAACTATTAAGTTGTTTCATAGGATTTTTTTTTTCCAGAAATATGATTTATGATTCATTTGTCTTTAGTCGTATAGTAGCGTAAAGTAATGTCCAAAAGTTTAGAGACCGACAGAAATAATCTTCAGTTCTTATGGGAGTTGATTGAGTTGTGTCCAGGTTGCTATAAAGGGGGCTTGAAATTGTACCTAAATCCAGAAAGCTTGATTGAAACTGTTTTGTCCCTGTCCCTAAATGACCTCTTGGCATCACTTCAGTGACTGCATGATGAGGTCAAAGAGTTGCTTTGGAACATGTGATTGGTTTGTGTTTGAAGTCAGTCGTTTCTGTTGAACCTTGGTTACCTTGAAGAAAACATGTGCTGCCATCATTGCTCTGCAACAAAAGGAGAAGACGGGTAAAGATGTAGCAGCTAAAGGGCTAACTAAGGATTAGTGTGTTTCTTCCTCCAGGAGAAAAACATGGAAAGGACACACCAGGATTGTTGTCTTCTGGATCTGGGAAAATGATTGTCTGTGGAGGAAAAAGGTGAATGCTAGCGTTAACGCTGAAGCCTTCAGACAGTTTATGTTTGGGCTTGCCTCTTGTTATGTGCAAGGGAGTGACCTCACTCATGATTTTGCCTATTAACTCTGCCATGAGTAAGGAATGGGACCAAAATGTCCTCCAAGAGCAACTTTGCTCAATGATGCGGGAGCAATTTGATGATGATCACAGATTTTTCCAGCACAATGGAGTTCCATGCTGCAAGGCAAAGGGAAACGACAGAATATCTGAAGGATCAAAACACTGAAATTATTGGTGGAAACACCTCCAAACTCACCGAAAAACGTGTGATTCTTTGCCTACATTTGATGGATTTCTCAAAAAGAAAATGGAAAAAAAACAACAAAAAAAACCAAACCCTGGATTTGATAAATATAAAATGTTTATTGTCAGAAATGCCTGATTAAAGATGTAACACACTGAAGCAGTCTTAAACTTTGTGCTGCACAGCTCCATACCTGCCAATTGCATGCAGTGAACAGTTTTAGTAGTCCAAGTTTGGGAAGAGTTTAGTCTGCGCAAGCGCTGTGCATAAAGCCAAGAATTTGGCAGCTTGTTACCATAAAAAAATAGAGAAAACAAAGTTCATTCCACAGCACAATGAGCTTCTAATGAGGGGGACAATATGCTAAGCTAATGGTCACCAGTGAGGACAACAACACTGATAAAAACTGCTGATTCACTCACTGGGAGAGTTGGCTCTAATGTGGATACAAAGTCATGCAGAACACACATTGTTCTCAAACTGTGCCACAAGTTTGGTACACAGAAAGAAATCTCGCTATTGGTAGTTTCCAAGGTAAATACAATGAAACTCATTAAGATAAAAAGCTAAAAAAAAACAACCACAAAAAAAAACAAAAAACTCCTAAATGATGAGCTATTTAAAAACCCTGTGATCTGTGGTTTATCAGGATCTTCTCAGAGAGAATCAGAGTGAGGAAGCCTTTGAAGAATAACCGTCACAAACAGGAAGAGGATGACAGAAGACAAGGGGCAAACAAGTGTTGCTGCCTGCCGCTCTGCTGCTTTCCATTCACCTCTAAAGTTGGGAGATTTAGATCTGGGAATGACTTCAAGCTCAACTTTACTTCCAGCTTCACCTTCATAAAAACAGGTGAGATTTTCTAAATTATATTATGCTCAGTTTAGGACTGCAGGGTTTCCCCCAGTGTATCGTAAGCCTGGCGGGCCACCAGGCTTTACTTGCCCCCGCCCCCACCAGGTTTGTTTGTTTATTTATGGAACTGTAACAGTGATAGTGTCTCTTTGGTGAAATACATATAACTACAGTGGCAACACAGCAGGGTCAGTTTGTGAACACATAGGGAGAATGAAAACTCTGCAACCACTTCCTGTCTTTACCGGTCGACATGCTAACAACTGAAGTGCAAAATATGTACATTTACTATAATTGTGAGATTTTTTTTGTGGCTTCATTAAGACTTTGTAGTTGGTGTTTAGGTATAATCTGATCATATTTTCACATTTCCTGTCTCAAAACTCAAAAACACGGTGGGCCGCTGGATGACGTCTAATACCACTGGGACTAACAGGTTTTCAGGGGGAAACCCTGCACTGCAGGCTAATAATGTACATGTAAAATGAAGGAGCTTCCCAAGTAATTATGGGAAGTCTGAACACAGCTGCACTGAATTTAATTTCGAGGTATCAGGAAGCCTTAATACAAACGTAGAGCCACACTTTGAAGATTTTCCCTACTACTTGTGTATTTTTTTAACACTATTTAAAGGAACAGTTATGTATTTTAGAGGCACATTGTGATATAAACCGACATTCAGGTGTTGTTTCATAGCAGAGTCATTCAGCTATGTTACCTTCAAAATGACTTGCATTTCAAAAACGACCTAAAAGACGTTTGGCATTGCGATTGAAATTGCGCCTCTGTCTCTTTAAGAAGCTTCTACTCTTTCCGGTGCTCCGCCCCTTTAAACACATCCTCCTAATGCTTCTCATTATTCTCGTTTGCAGTCGCAAACAAATGACGTTCATAGGTAGTTCCTATGATGAGCTCAGCAGTCTCTCAGTTCCACCAGGTGTTTGCTAATTGCTGCTGCTGCTAAGCCTGATGTAGTTGAGGGGGGAAAAAATAAAAGAGAAGAAGGAGGTGTGGGGGAGGGGCGCTGTGTGAGGCGGAAGCTCGCCTGGAGACTGGAGCTGTGTGGAAACAGGCAGCGTTTTGTGAGAGAATGGCATGGCATGCAACACGCACGAAAAGGATCAAGGCTACTCTCTCCAGGTACGTTTCTGACGAGGGAATGACATTAGAACGTGACATAAAGCACCAAAAAGTGGATTTCACTTGATATTCCCTCCCCCTCTAACATCAGGCTGCAACTTAGCGCAAAAAAAAAAAAAAAAAAAAAAGAATCTTTTGAAGTTTCTTTTTGTATTGGCTGCAAATACTTTTCATAGCAAGGCAGCTGTATTTGATTCTGAGGTCAAACTATATTTATAGTTTTGCCTTCTGGGGAGCTTTCTGTTCATTTTTCAACTTCTGCGCAAAAAATATGACATATAATTAAACTGCATTCCTCAACCAATCATGCAGTGGCTATTTAAAATAATGATTTATTTTCTTGCTTTTGTTGCTCCAAAGATAACCCCGGCGAGTCGAGGCATCCGAGACGACTGTACTTTTTGGTATGAAATAGCACTCAGTAAACAAAGTGGAGCAATTACTTCGCCACGCACGCCGTTATACTTAGACGTTTGATTCACGGCTCGTGTGAAATTATTTATCGCGGCGGGCTTAAAATACACAAAAAGATCTGGAGATCGGTGCCAACTTCTTTTTCCATTTGAGTGTTTTCTCTTAATTGGGTTGACCGGTGGCGGCACAGCGCAGCATGTGATTTATGTCATTAAAAGCAATAAACACACCCGCCGACGGTGACAAACCTCCGCCCCGTGCTCCAACAGCAGCTCCAGGCACCTCAGGTGTCCGAGGGCAGCGGCGGTGCGCAGGGGGGTCACCGGGACCCCCCAGCCGCTCGGAGCGTCGATGCACCGCCGGTATTTCTCCTCAGCGAGGAGCTGGGAGAGCAGAGCCGCGTCGTCGGCGCCCACGGCGTCGTTCAAGGCCCGAGCCTGCTCGCCGTCCTCGTCCTCCTCCTTGGGCTGGAGCAGGGAGAAGATCTTCGATATGTCCATCAGACTCATGTTGACAGGCTGGCCCACGGCCATCGCCACACTCCGAGCAAAGACGGGGTCAGGATGACTTCATCTGCAAATCATTTTTGATTTACTCATGGTGAGCAGCTTGATTGCTTTTTCTTCTGTGTGTGTCAGTAGAACATAAACTTCACAGATTACTCAGAAAAGACGAGACCCCTACCTCAAGCTGCTTTTAGCCCCACTGATGTTGGCGTTGTTAAAGTAGGAAGCAAAGACAGAGAGGTCCTCCAAGAAGTGAGTTGTAAAAAGTGCAGTATGCCCGCTGTGTGTGCGTGCGCATGTGTGTGCGTGTTAACAGTATGGGGGGTAGAGGCTTCTTACTAGTGGGGATCCATTGGGGGGCTAATTTTAGGCCACGCAGGGGCCTGGCTAAACTTCCATTCTGGGAGAGTGAAGGCTCAGGTTTATAATTAGAAAGGTGATACAGCTATGACACTGATTTGAGAGAATGACTTACTGCTCCCTCCTTCCCCACATAAAACCAAAATTAGGAATCACTTCATTGGGTGGACAGTTTTAGACAAGAACGTCTTACTAAGTGAATAATATAAACTTGCCTTTTTGATGTATTTTTTTATTTATTTTTTTGTTCTTTCCTGATTCCTCTAACTTAGTAACCGTCAGCTGTGAGGCCGTCGGCAGGGGTCTTTAGGAGAATCCGGTCAGCTGCTCCCGCCTGGCCCATGTCTTCTTAGACAGGAGGCTCCGACGCAGATGGCAGCCTATCAGACTTATGGCATTGTTCAAGCCCACGAAGAAGCTCTGCTTATTTGTCAGGGCACACAGAAGACGCAGATGAAATGGATGCGGACACATGAGGGTCCTCTGATACAAGCTCACTGAAACCTTTCCAAGAACACGAGACTCAACAGGAGTTGAAAAACCATTAATGGGATTTTGACCACACAGGTTAATTTCCTTGCATTGCATCTTTAAATAGTGTCGATTCTTTGTAGAACTGCCAAATCTTTTTAGTGAAATACAAGAATCTATATTTGAATTTCTATCCCCTTCTTTGCGTTTAATAAATAAATAAAGCTGGATCGGAAGCAGGAGCAGCCGAATGACTTCCAGACATCCTTTTCTTGCTCTAACGTGTCACAATGCAATTGTATTTATACCCTTTGAACTTGAAGGAAATTTCACAATTTGTCGCGTTGCAGAAACGAGATTCAAACTTCTGTGTGGTAAATTTAGGTCTTATTTTATTTAGAAGTGGAAGGAAAAGCAGATGTGGGCTGCATTTTTTTTTTTAAAGTAAAATCTTAAAACCTGTGGCATGCATTTGTATTCGTTGAATCCAATGCTAGTTTTGGGCCATGCATAGTTAGCTAGTTGGTCCCACTGGAGTTTCTTTTTTTGAGCACCAGATTGAAACTGGTTGATTATTCCACATTTTTCAGACTTCTATTGTTAAGAATTGTGGGTCATTTTTGCTTAGAGGGACATAACTACATGTGGATAGTAAAAATCCGCACCATTTTACGTCCAAGCCTTTGAAATGAACCTCTGTGTTCTTTATTACCTAGCATTTCTACTTGCTGCTAGTGTACTAACATACTTTACTGCATAATGTCTAAGGATGAAATTCTTTCTACTGGACTTTTTCTTTTTTTTTTCCTTCTTCCACCAATTTCCAGAATGTTTTGGCTTGCATATCAATGAGGTGTGGTGAGAGCACTTCTTGTTGAAGAAATCTGTATTTTCCCTGAAGGTGTGTTTACTTTCCATTTTCACGCCAAGTTAGTGAAATATATCTGTCATTCCAAATAAAACCTTAAGGTGTTCTGTTGCCGCCACTCCGACTAATGGAGGTCTGCAGTCAGGACATATTCTGTAATGTGCACTAAGATTCACAAATTGCACAAAAACAAGTTCCAGGCAAAGCCACAAATTATTTTCAGACTATTCGTGTCTGGGTATTAAGATCAAAACTCCAGTGGCATAGTTTGCTAACCCTCTTATGACCAGAATTATATATAGGTCACCTGGATTTATTTTGGGTTTTATGGGTGTAGACTTAACAGTTTCGTCCCTCCTTCCAAGAACACTTCAAATGTCAGCGTCTGGTCGTTTATTCGGGATTGTTGCGTGTCTCTGGTAGTGCAATGTCAGCACAAAAAAAAAAAAGAAAGCCAAACAAAGCCATTTGGAAAGTAAAACTGGCGCGCTCTTTCCGGTTCCCTCATGAACCGCCAGGTGGCGGTAGAGGCGCACCTGTAGCAGGAAGTGTAACTGTGGCAAATAGAGGGAAACTGTTTTCCAAGTGAACGGAGTTACCGCCAAATGAGATCTTTAATGGCTGCCTCAGTTGATCCCTTAGTGTTTTTTTGTTGTTTTTTTAACTCCATTCTAATAAAGGGTTTAAAAAGCATAAAAATGCCTAATTCACAGGAAATATTTGAACTCTGAGATGAGTATGTATTTTGACTGGACAGCTGTGCAGAATGAATGGCACTTTCGGGAAAACAATACAAAAGAGAAGCATAAAAAATTGTGTTTAAATTGTATTTTTATTTAATTTTGATCATTTATATCCTTAGGCATATTCCTGTTCTCTTCAGCATACAATTGTCCTAAAGTTGTAGCAGAAATCCATTCATCCCAGGCATATATTGGAACCCTGGGATGAAGACGAGGCCCTTTAAAAGCTTCTGCTGCAGTTTGACTTTATGTGTCTGGAACAAGAGCAATTCTCTTTGCTCTTTTGAATAGATGAGGAGGCGTCTCAGATGAATAATTTCAAGTTATGGTATCAAACACTGAAAGGCTAGCTGCATTCTCCAACCTGCCTCTAGCTGACCGGACAGACTGAAGGAGAAACCCATCCCTTCTTTAATCCGCGTCAAGGTCCGGATGTCCCACCTGTCCCTGTTCGGTCCAAGGGGAATGGACATGTGAGAGGCCATCTTTCTGTGGTTCAGCTCTGTAGCTTTTATGAGGATAGAAGGCCTTATTTCTGCTGTTTATGTCTTTGTGCTGACAGGCTGGGGAGGCGGGCGGAGCTCCCCCATCCCAGTGTCTGCAGGGTCTGTGAGCACAAACAGCCCTAACTGGCCTTGGCAACTTTTATCTGGAGGAAAAAGACACAACTGCACTTCCAAACACTGAAGGACAGACTAAACACAAACTTCAGAGAGTGACTTAAGGACAGATTAGTTTGGCAGACAGGTTACACTTTCTTAATTGTTGCCGTTTAAATGTCTCCTCTCTGCTACATTGGACTCTTTATGTGGGAGTTGGTGCAGAGTTCCGGCCCTCGCTGGATTTGGGAGGAACTTCTTAGGTGAAAATATGCGGTCACAGCAACCTAGGGTTGCCTTAGCAACCACTAAAGAACGTGGAGTTGCCCCGGCAACAGATGAAATGAGGGGTTACCCTGACAAAAACGCAACAGGAACTCATTTAACAAATCCTCGCTGTCCTTTTTCAGACAGATAGCTGCAGACATGACAGCATATTAACAGAGTGAAAGGCACAATGATGTGCTGCAGTCAAACATATTCCTCCTTCTTTACCTTCAAACAAAGGCTAAGTCCATCCATTTGCTAGCAATGTTTATAGGGATCCATAAAAGTAATGATACCCTCTAAACTTTTTTGTTTTTCTGAATTACGACAAAAAGCATAATTGTGAAGAGGCTGTGTGTGTGTGTGTGTATTTTTAACCGTTCCTTCAAATGAAAAACTGAAAAGTGCGGCATGTGTTTCCCTCTGGTTTTATTGTGACGCCACAAGACAATGTGTTGTCAAAAGTCACCTCATTATGACAGGTTTCACCTGTGTGAAGCTTAATCCCAAAACAGTTGTTTTGTGAAAGCATCAGGAGTTTCTTAGAGGACAAATAAAGTCGTCCTAAATGCATCATTGCCGAGGGAAATTGCAAGATGATGCTCTTCTTCATCCAGGTGGCTGGAGTTGATGAGGAGATGTGTGGATTAAATGAACAAAAGGCAATCTTAGATGAAATCTATAAAAGGCAGAAAAACACCTAAAAATGGGGCTCAAAAAAAAAACAAAAAAACCCCATACAGCCAGGGCTTTAATGTAAAGGTTGACATCAAAGGATATTCGTGTATCAAAATGGTCCAATCAGACATAAAAATGTGTGGCATGTCACACTTTGCAATGTATCATTTTGGGTAATGTTTGGAAACTACAACACCAAACCACAAGATGTTTAGTTCTAGTAATTGTTCTATGCACACAAGAAAGAGACATGGCACAAACTTAGTACAAAACATCAATTTATTTCCTTTTCGCAATTGATGTTGCTAGTATGTTTTATTAAAGTTAAACATACTAGCTTTTTTTATTATTTTTTTCCCTCTTTCATTTTGACTGTAAACATAAAACAATAGTGTAACTGTATTTAACTTAGAGAAACCATGTAATTTTACATTGTCACAAAAACTACACAATAGTCATGGCATGCACTGCAGAAGAATGATTACACAAGATAATTAAAAGCAAACAGGAGCAACAATGGCAACAGTATTTGGATGAGTTCGCTTTGCGTTATTGCAACACACTATTCAGGGAGCTAGTAAACTACGGTGGAAGTCACACATTTACATAGAGTAAACACATCCAAAGCGATGAAAACACAGACGACTTATGACATCACTGAATCCACAATTAAGCGCTGACAATACTGAAACAATTTACTGAAACAGAGTGTTGAAATCGTCCGCAAGCTCAGCTTTTTTTTTTTTTTTTTTTATCTTTCAGTCATGTGGGGGAATAAATCTGGCTGATCCAAGCTCAGTGGATAGGAGCAGTTTAAACCCTACCGAGAAGTTGAAGTTGTGAGAAGGATCTACTCATCTGGTTTCCTCTTCGGCTTCTTTGGGTTGCGGGAGCGGCTCTTGGCCTTGCACAGCGGACATATGGGAGCGTTGCGGTGAATCTGCTGATGGCAGGACAGGCATGCCTGCAGAGAAGAGCTCTAGTCAAACACTTTATTCTAGACTTATTGAGTCCTACTTTTGTTCCGACATGGAGAATCAAGGAAATAATTCAGTCGTGTAAAATTTCCCTAAACCAATTTAAGTAATAAATCCAGTAAGTTTAGTATGACTTTGGTCGGACTGACTACTGCCTGCGGTTTCAGGCAGTAGTCACACTCCTTACACTTATTACATTTCATGTTATGACCATAAATATCAATGTGCTTGTCAGTGATTTAATGTGATAGACCCACACAAAGTAGTGCATAACTGTGGGAAGAGAATGATATAAGCCTTCCAGCATCTTCACTGATAAAAATCTGAAAAGTGTGGCATCCATGTTCATTCAGCTACTTCTACAAAGAGAGTTTCTAAATCAAACCCATCGTAACAAATTGCCATCAGTCCCCTAATTAGTCAACAGACTTTACAATGGTTAGAACGGCCCAACAAAATCCTGATGTATCTAATCAAAAAACTAGATACAGTTGTGGAAAATTGAGTTTCAGATCCTTTCCTCCATCCAATCTGATTGAGATTTTTTTTTTTAAAGAGGAATAGCAGAAAAATCACTAAAAACATGCAACTTTAATTGCAGCAAAAACTGATTCTGCAAAGTATTGACTCAGTGTGGCAGATAAGAAATGGATTTGGTTGTAACAAGACAAAATGTAGGGGCAACAAAAAAATTTAAGGGATGTGAATACTTTTATAAAACACTGCCCCCTGAAACCAAACTTGCATTACTTCCTATATAAAAAGATGCTACCTGAATAAGTAATGGATTTACCCATTAACAGGATGTGAGAATATCTGTAAAGATGAACAACATAAACTTATGACCACACTGACCTAAACAAAGCCCCGTTTGTTTAAAGTAAGGGCAGCACTTAGGTTGTTTACTAGTTCTTGTTCATAGATCACAACCAGGAGATAGAGCTCCAAGATCAAAAGGTAACTGGAAAGTGCTGTGACACCCTGCTGCTAACAATATTAGTATCGACGTGTTCCATCTGTGTTCGAATTGCAGCTGCACTTCCCAAATCTTCTGTCACCGAGGCGCGTTGGGAAACTGTGTCTTTGCAATGTTCCAAATCTGAACAACTATCTAAGTCTTTCAGTTGCAACCCATGGTAAAAAAAAAACAAAAAACAAACAACAACCCAAAAACGCAATTAAAGCAAAGAGCAAGAGCCAACTGTCCAGTGTTTAGTATACAGGCTTGAAAGGAATTACTTTGATATAATAAAGAAAGAAAACAAAGGCCTTCTGTAAATGAGAAACCAAATGTATCCCACTTTGAACATATTTTACCAACAAACATGCCAACCTAAATTGGAACAGATTATTAAAAAAAAACAAAAAACAACTGTGCTTGAGTGGATCCAAATTGATGTAAGGTTGCAGGAGATTGGTACATCACCAGCTCTGATCAAGACCTACCCATCATTATCTTCCACCAAGCTCCACTTTTAAATCATTAAACCTGGGAAGCAGATGTATGAATCTTTTGTTGATTTTTGGGTGCTCTCAAATAATACTTAAAAAGCCAATTTGTTGCTGCATTTCTATTGTTAGAAGTTGGAAAGCAGAAGTGGTTACCATAGCTATGGATAGACACTAATGCATTGATGATCAATAAGAATATTACATGGATTCTTGGTTGCATAGGTTTAATGAAAGCACCATAAAGGTTTGCAAATTAATACACTGAAAGCCCATTTTATGCTAATATTAGCTTGCTAGCTAAGCATTTTAGCAAGCTGCTAGCAGAATGTACATGTTAGAGTTTAGATCGGGCCCCAAAATATCCAGCCCGACCCGGCCAGAGCCCGTAGACATCGTGTCCAAGCCCGATCTGACCCAACTAATTTACTTTAGTTATAGGCCGGCGTCCAACGTAAACCTGACATATTATTTTAATAATGATTTTAGTGCGTTCATTTTTAGAACATAGTTTGAGTAAGTAGTTCAACTTCTCCCATTTTTAGATTTTATTATGTCTTCAAGCGGCATCTTGTTGCGTGTGACTGCAGTGTGAGTCAAGTGTAAATAATCAGGTGTGTGTGATAGGAGCGGAGCAGGGCGGGCCTGCCTGCGCATTTATTGTGCAATGCGCTGTGCTTGTTAAAGCCTAACGAACTTTTGCACTTTTTTGCTTTCCTCAATGCAGCCGACTTCTCTATTTAGACTATAAATAGTAAGGCTGCACAGGTTGCAGTTTTATGGCCGATTGACGCTCTTTAAAAACCCTGACCTGCCGATTCCGACTTTGGCAGATACCAATTTTGTTTTGTCTTTGCAAAATATAGCAAGAAAGTCACTGAGTTGGCAACAGTGGGGTGACTATTATTACTGAAAATATGCCCCATCCGGGCATATTTGCATATTTCTCGGTCAAACCTCTCTCACAGGACAACAAAAGAGGACAGTGGCTGATTTTTAGACCTTTTCGGAGGTTGACAAGATCGATGGATAAGATCGGTTTCACATGTAAGTATCAGCTGATGACCAGTCTCCAAAGATCAAATCGACTCCAATAAATTGTTGCACCCTTAAGTAGTAGATTAACAAAACTTAATATTGTGCATTCTCGTTTGGGTTTCTCTGTGCTATAAGTATTGTACGCCAACTAAATGCGACACAGAAGGCCAATCCTGATCCAATCATAAGGCAAATAATTTTGGCTTCACCCGGTCCGAATTTTAGATTAGAGTTTAGATTTCGTAAATCTAAACTCGAATGTTGGCTGACATACTGGCTAATATGCTTAAATTAGCATATTAGCAAATTTAAGTATTTTACTAATGCCAGCATAAGCTACTATTAGCAATAAAGTTAGCTAATCCTGGCTAACCTTCTAGTGATAGCCATGCTAATATTTGCAGATTAGCCAAGCTAATGATAATATTTTGTAGCAGACAGTGACACCTATTGTTAGGTAACACGTTGTAAGTCCTTTGCCTACTACCAACATCATACCAAACAGTAGCATACTACCCAACTTTAATATAGCCTTTGCGATTGATTGCTAGCATGGTGATTTTTGCATTTAGCTCACGTTAAGCAATTTTGCTAATAGGACATACCAGCTATTGGCATAGCAGACAGCTTTTGCTGTTGTTAGCTCACATGCTATTAGCACCTTGGTAACTAATAGTGAAATATTAGCTAATCTGAGCATAATCAGTCATATTTGCTATCAATCCCAGTATGGTAATATTACATATTGTCTTTGGTGGTGTGCTCCAAGGCTGAGGTTAGATGGCCTCCTTGCCATCACCCTGATCTTTAACTTCAACAAGTCATCCTGCTGATCAAAGTGTTGTGCTCATTCCAGTCACTTAAACCAGACACTAATAAAAGAGGTGTGAAAGCAGGGTTAACAGAGTGTAGTAGTTCTGTTGTCTGTGGTGGGGGTTTTTTGTTACAGGAACTCAGACTCATAAGGCAGGAGACATTTCATGAAAATCTCTGGAATATATCAACAGCACTCAAAGAAAATTAAATCTCTCCTTGATGGGTCAATTTATACTTGAATGCAAATATTTCTACTTTTGCATAGAAATATGCAAAAATATGCATCATATCTAATTTGAGGCAGCTGGATGGGATTTATAAACATTATTTAATGCACATCCTGGTGACAAACCCCTGCACTTACTCCGCTGTGAAAAGACAATTGTACAAACCTGTTAAACATTTCTTATATATGAATAGTTGTTTATAATACATTTGCTGGCCATTTTCTATCACGTTTTTGTTTTGTTTTTTTGGACAAAATCTATGTTTATCACAAATGTACTGATGGTCATTGATTTTGTCTCTATCTGAGCAAAAGTTGTGCAGAGATTTTTCTTTTAACCAGAAAGCATGTAGTGGATTAATAATACCTGCATTCCTTTGAGGTGCTGTCATTCTGGATTATTATGGTTAAATGAAGGAATTACGGTTCAGTTATTAAGGCAATAAAGCATAAAAATGTCCTTAATTAGATTTTCTTGTCAGCTTATACCAAACCATTCTTATTAATAATCTGCTGACATTATTTTGAATCGATATAAAGTTTAGGTGACAGTCTCTTTTGTATTTTAAAGCTTTCTAGCAAAAGGTGAAACAGATTTTCTCCATGTTCCTGTGTGTGTAGAAACCCTTGGCTACAGTCAGCAGAGGTACTTGAGTATGTGTGTGTGTGTGTGTGTGTGTGTGGGTGGGTGTGGGCATGTGTGTGTGCTTCATATGCCAGTTGAGTTCAGCTCCATCTGAGTAAAAGTTTGGGGGTGAGAAAGTGTCTGCTTTACATCCAAATAAAGTTTTGTATTGTTATTCTTTTTACGGCCAAATGTTCTTAAGTATGGAAGCACTTGGTAATAACCGTTATGGACGGTTTGGGCCCTCTATAAGACTTTGTTGCAAACTGCAGAAACACAGGAACATTATATAATGGATGCAGGTTTTTTGATAAAATATACATTTATTGCATAAATGTATAGATGGTCATCGATCAACCCAGTGTCTGCTTGTGTTAATGTGAGATTTTATGGACCAGGACAAATCCCTTCATTCCACTTTGATCACATTTATCCATGTACATAATGGTAATATGGAAATAAATGCAACTTAAAACAGGCAAAACCAATAAATAATGCACACAGTTAATAAATACAAATAACTTGCAAGTTACAAGTACTCACTTTACATAACATTTTGAGTAAAGGGCTTAATAGATTCTTTTTCCTCTGTTCCACTTATGACTGAACCACTTATAAACGGGTAATTTCCTGTCAAATATTTGACTCTTATTCCTGGGAAACAAGTCTTTAATTGTACTAATTTCCCCTCATACTGAAGACTTATTTCATGCAAAAAATAATCCAAAATTAAAATAAAAAAAATAGATTGAAAATCTGCTGATAATGTATGCCGTTAAAATTTTTAAACATTCACTTTATAAATTTTTTATTTCAGATTCTTATAAAGATATTATTAATATTTACAACAACCAAAACAAACTGATAAAAAAAAAGGGTGTCTATCCACGCACTTTGATCTCTGCTGCATCTGTTTTAAATGAGAATACCTTCATGGGTGGCGGCTGCTGCCTGAAGGTGGCCGTCTGCCGGGCGTCTTGCTTCCTGGACACCTGAAGCTGCTGCGCCGCTGCTGCAGCTGCAGCAAGAGATTCTGGGATGGCGGGCTCATGTGGCTCCTTCTGCCACTCTGCCTTCTGCTTCTCAAAATAACTGTTCAAAGCATAATGGAAAAAAAGAGAAGGAAATAAAGCTGGTAAGCAGATCTTATTTAGATCTTAGAATTCCCACAGCTGACACTATCCCAGTCCACAATGAGCATCTTAAGCTGAAGAAAATTACAGTTGTGTCACCGGTTTTTTTTTTTGGTTTTTTTTTTAAATGCAAAAGTCAGATCAAACGCCTGAAGTATTTAAAAAAGACTGTTAGCTTGCTTAACACGTGTATGCGTGCGTACGTGCGCGTGAGTGTGTGCAGGGGAGGGCTGGGAAAGAAATGTGGCCTTGGACTTTATGCATGACTGGCCTTTTTCAAAGACAAAAAAAGTGATATCCCCTTTCATTACCCTCTATGGTTTCTCTCAAAATAGGTCCAGGCTAGAGTAGATCTTTGCGCATTCACAGAACAAATTTAATGTGTTACATTTCCTGTGAACATGAGTGACCCCTGTGCCAAGCATGTTGGCCTTTTTACTATCACAGCATAACCCACATGTGTTTCTGATATTTAGCTTCTATTCAGGTTAATATTTCACAGGAGATTTTCTCCCCACCTCCTATCTTCTGAGGGATAGAATGTTCATTTTTCTCCCGACATGTCACTCTCTGATATTCTCCTAAAACGTACCCAGCAAGCTGTTTGAGGGTGTGATTTCATTTTCTTCAAATCTGCTCTCTCTCTTCTTGTCATACAGTTTTGCAGGGAACTTTTATTATTTATTACAATTACTCCATAAATCTGTCACTCTGCTTCTGTGATGAGTTGCACATACTAAGAAAAACCGCAGGGGAACATAAGCCTCAGCTTTCGAAGTCTCTTTTATGGCCGGCCGACAGTCGAGTGGGAATGTCACCGGGACGGGAAGGAGAGACAACAACCACCTGGCCAGCAATGAACTCATCACTCGAGCCTGTGCACAATACACGGCCAAATCGCAAAGTGAACCGACCAACAATGTTGTCAGCACACGGAGCAGCAGTAGGTCAGGGCTCCTACTGCAAACTTTTTTGTGAGTGTTTTAGTCTACAAGAAATCTCAAGATCCTTATTACTTATTAGGAAGGTCACATGTTATTTTCCAGCTTTTAATAGTAGCACTCTTTAGGTTAGTAAGATGGAAAAGAAATGTCTCTGATGAAAAGTTTCTTTTTTAAACTGACTTCAAGACAAGAACATGGCCTTCAGTGTAAATAAACACGGCAATTATAAATAAACATTCATGAGGAGTATCTTTCAGTTATACTTCAGCACTCTTCCTGTAGGGCAAAAACACGGATGACAAAACTAAAAACACCTGACGCTCCGGACTCGGGATACCTGAAAGTCTGTCCATCCAAAAAAAACTTTGGATGAGTTTAACTTCTATGTTCTAGCGCCATTAACTATGATTTGCGGCGGCAAATTGTACAATCATCTGCTGTTGATGGATGTCAGCCTGTGGTTTGTGCTGCTGGAAGCCTACTTGTCAGACCACCCTGATGTACCTCCAATTTTGTGGATGACAAGGATTTTTATGAAGCCTGAAATGGCTTCATTCGTCACCATCATTTTGGCAGTTTCTACAGCTGGGAGAAGACTGGACAAAATTAGGATAAAAAAAGTTTTTCGATGGATGTTAATGTCTGAACAGTCCAGTTGATCAAGAAAATACCAATGAGAAACTGAAATGGGTTTTAAAACACTATCAAAAGGATGGAGTTTTTAAAGGGCCAGTTCACCTAGATCACAAAAAAAGGCACTTCACGATAGGCTAAAATTCATTAGCATTTTTACTTCAGATTGTGTACAGCATAGTAAATAAAGGTCAACATAGCCGTTTTATCGTCAGTATTGTCATACTTAGTTGAAATTAAAATCAAACTGGAATTTCTTGGACCAGTGTTTGCAAAAAGATCACATCCCACTCAACTGCAACTCGATAAAGCGTGTCAAATTTGTGTTCTCAAAATAATATGCACAGAATTTGTCCTTCAAACTAAAGCCCACAAAAGAGTGTCACAAATTTTCATAAACATCCAAACTATAATTATACACTAATGAACCAACACAGAGTAAATGTATGTTATATGGCCAATATATAGCCATAGCCACTGTATAATCCTTCATGTGTCAGATTTAACTCGATGTCGGCCCATACCAAGTTTGTCTCAAAAACTATTTTGTGCTGGTAACTGTAGCTGTGACTTGTCATAAAGTAAGATTACATGGTCTTGCCTGAGAAACAGCAGTAGAACATCAATAGCTTCAAAGCTATGAGGTCAGCTGGGATGCACATTAAAATGCCATTCATTGCTGTAAATATTCAATGTGCCATGATGCTAAAATAAACCCTGTAAAGGATTACTTTTAACTTACTGTATTTCATCTGTAAGGCTTCTGCTTTATCCCTGCAAGTAGTAAACATGTTATGATACTAAAGGCAAATAAAACGAATTAAAGCGTGTTATGCAAATATTAAGTCCTTTTGTATACAAGATCTTTTACATAACATTCAAATAACCAAAGAAAAGTATCTTACCTCCAGGACTTGTTACAAATAAATTGTAGAAAAATAATACTAAAAAATTACAGCATCCTGTAAAGGGTTTCTCACATTATGTCAAATCACAGCCACAAATTTCAGTGCATTTTTTTTTCCTGAAATGTTTTTACCTTACTAGATTGTAAACACAGCTGTTCTGTTGGGCTGATACGATGAAGAACATACATGAAATGAACAATCAGCTCAAGGAAAAAGTTGTGGATAAATTCAAAGAAGGATTAAAACACAAAACGGCATCAAAATCTTTGACCGTCTCTCAGGCCACCGCACCATCCACCATTCAAAATGGAAAGAACGTGGCACGACTGACAGGCCAGTTGAAGAATTTATTCAAAAGCTGCAGACTTACGTTGACAGAAAAACTGTTGATTCTCGACAGATCTGGCATTTATGGAAGGGGAGCTTTTAAAAAAAAAACATTGTTGAAAGAAAGTGATGAAAAAGCTGGTCATGAAGCATTTAGCAGCTAATAGAGCTAATTACAGGGCATCTTACTGTTAAGAATACAATCAGAGACACCAGGGAATGATTTAGATTCCCTTGCGGCACTAGTGTGCCATTAGGATACTTTTGCTGAATAATTTGATGCCCATATTGATTCAGAGTACATCACTTTTTCCTGATACCCCCCCGCGGCACAGTCACAACAAAATACACATCAAGTGTGGCCATCATGGGCAGTGCCAGCTTCTCCCACTGGCCAAATAAATTGTCAGTATGCAGAATATTTGCATGCATGCCTATTAAATATTGGATCCAAGCAGTTCTATGCATTTGCAAATTGTGAAATTATTATGATGGTTTTGATTGGATGTATTGTGCAGCTTTAGTTTATTAATGAGTTAATTCTGTTCCAAGTCCAGATCCACATCATACTGCAACAAAAATCTTAATCTGTCGTGCAAAACCTAAGGGACTGGCAGCAGTTTTTGCAAAAGAAGGCTGTTTTACAAAGCCAATTACAAATGTACACCACATTTTAAATATTTTTTATTTGTACTATGGATACTTCTACATCTTCTTTACTATTATGCTCCAATATGTGTTTGTCAATCACATAAAACCCAAATAAAACAGAAGTAGGCTTGTGGTTACAACATCACAAAATGCATATTTAAGAAAATTCGAGATGACACATTTTTTTTTAGCGAATGCAATAGGGACTGTATTAAATAGCACATCTGCTGTGTTGTATTTACCTGTCAGTGTGTGCATATACTTACTCCAGAGAGAGCTTTTCCTCCTCTTCGTTCAAGTTGGGCAGTCTGTGCAGACCTAAAGTCATCCTGAGTGCATCAACATGCTCCTTCAGAGGCTTGTACTCGTCATGGAGGCGGCGAGTTGTCTCCAGCAATTTATTCAGGTCGTTCTCTGACTGCTTTATGGTGCTCTCCATCTAAAATGACAGCTTAATACAGACGTTTTGGCCAAAAAAGACGGTAAAACTTCAGAGCCTGAAACAATGGATTCCACTTAGAGCCAGATGCCAGTCCTTTGATTGACAATGAAGAATTTTTCAAATAACAACCTTTCAGTTGCTGGAACAGTTTTATTTAACAATAACCAAATGGGTTTTGGGGTTCAAGAGCATTTAGGAATTTGACCAACTCACCACATTAATATCTGCATGGATGAGGCGCAGCTCTTCAACATGGGCCATTTTCTCTTGCAGAAGGAGATCCATTTCTTGCTTGTATTCTTTTAAGTGCTTCTCCTCTGACTCCAGAGCCTCAAACTCCATCTTTAGGCGAGACTTAATCTTCTGCATCTGGATCGTCTTGTTTCTGCAAGCCCGTGTCACACATTTTTATTGTTTTGGGTGGGGGGTTCCTCCAACTGTCAGGATTCTGAATAGGTTTCCTCTATCACGGACGAATCAGATAATTTATACCCCAAACAATAACATCTTTTAAAGAAAGAAAATTCCCACACACGTGACGTAAATGACCCATCAATTCCGCAAATTGTAATTACAGTGTTCAAAACTGCCCAAACCTGTTTCTAAAGAAAAGGCTGCTAATTAAAAAAAAATCCCACCATCCCGTCCACTTCTGCTAACCAGCCAAACGACAGATTGCTAAGCTAATGACTTAGCTAGCACAGTTCAGCAGAGCACATCTGGCATTTGTTGTGATACATCTGGGATTTTGATGCATTACCCCTAATAGGCGCGTTCAGCTTTCAGCACCCGAATTCCGTCTGTATTTGTTACACAATTAGCCCGCCTGTCCACGTTGTCAGAGACAGAATAATGGAAGACGTAGAGCAGCAAAACGCCTTTAATTCAAAGCAGAGCGGCTAATATTAGCGAGGTAAGAAACAAAAGGGAAGCCAAGGGGGGGTTATTCCCAAACGGCTAAAGCTAGCTAACTGAACGCTTCGAAACACTAGCCAAACATCTGGAAAACAGTCATTGAAGAGGCAGAATTTGCGCTTTACCGTATTTCCAAGATATTCTCCAGCTTGCACATTATTTCTTGTTCGTCCGCCATGGTTTTTTTAATGCCCCTTAGTTATTATTCAGCTGGTCACCCGCTCCGTTACCCCAGCAAGGCCACAGTTGTCTCCTGGTAATAAAAAAAAAAAAAAAAACACAATAGCCAGCGTGAGCGCGCACTGATGCACGCGCGCGCAAAGTGAAACCGTGGCAACGTTAGACGACAGAGAAAGCACGAGCTGAATGACTTTGTTTCTACCTCCTTTACCCTAACGCTGCTCGACAGACACAAAGGAGCGGGGCAAAACGATAAACAGACAGTTACTGAACCATTATTTCTGTCATCTGCTTGCCATACAGAGCGTTGGAAAAGTATCCACACCACTTCAACTTCAATGGTTAACGGTTTCCACTTTTTTTTTTTCTTTTCTTTTTTTTTTCCTCGAAATGAAAATCTGAAAACTGGCGTGTGTACATTTTTTTTTCTTCACATCTTTCAGGTGGGAGAACTTATTGACAGGGCAACCAAGGGTGATGAACTATAAATCTTATCTAGGTTTCAGCAGTGACAAAAATAGAGCCACTCTTTAAGGTAAGCTAGTTACTTTTTAAAAGTTTATCACAAGGCAAGCAGGGATCACAAATAGTGTAGAGCAGGGGTGGGCAATCCTGGTCCTCGAGGGCCGGTGTCCTGCAACTCTTAGATGTCTCCCTGGTCCAACACACCTGAATCACCTCCCAAGTGCAGTCAGGTTCTCCAGAGTCCTGCTAATGACCTCATTATTTGACTCAGGTNTGACTCAGGTGTGTTGAAGTAGAGATACATCTAAAAGTTACAGGAGACCGGCCCTCGAGGCCTGGAGTTGCCCACCCCTGGTGTAAAGAGGTTCTCTGGTCAGATGAGACTGACTGGACTTTTTCTTTTTGTTTACAAAGGATAACTAATAGTCTGTTGTACATCAGCCTGAATGGAGAGGACATCATACTGCATATGAGGCATGCATACTGCATAGTTAGGGAGATAGATGGAGATAAGTACAGAGTATTCCTGAAAAGAATAAAACAAAACTTGAGGTTTAACTTCCAATTTTTTTGCAATAAAAACTAGGCTACTACTACAAGATGTACATGTGCAGTTTTTACTGACAGTGAAACACCCCAGAAAGATAAGCAGCTGCATCTGAATCCAAATGCACACCACACTTGCCAAATTTTATTTGTTCAAAAAAATGTAAATAAATATTTTACTTCACCTTTACAATTATGAGCTAACTGTTGATCCATCCCCTACCAATAAAATTGTTGTCACACCAGGAAACTTGTCCCAGCAATTTATCTACCAATATGTTTGTGTTAATAATTAACCCTACGCTAAAATCTTACGTTACACACCAGTTAGTTACTGCGTTCTGCAGAGTCCCATGCTTGGAATAGTTATGTGTACTTTATTAATGCCTCCACTCTAAGCAGGATTAGCACCTTTAGAGAACTCCGGGACAGTGAAACTCAAGGAACCCTAGGGAAACTCACGGACCTAATCTAAATTGCATGCATACCACGGCAAACCATTACATCAGGGGTGCTCATAAGGTCGATCGCGATCGACCGGTCGATCTCGGGAAGGTTTCGAGTCGATCGCGGCAGCAGGTGACAAATTGAACGCCGCCAGGACGCTGAGAGCAGAACTTCCTCTACTGACGCGCTTGTCAAAATATTCACTAAGATCCTAAACGTTTGTAGCTTCATTAAATAATAATAAGATCAACAAAACGTATTAAAATTGATAATCTTAGTAATTATTGTTCAACAAGGTGTTGCGCAATTCAGTGCGTTTCGGTTCCATTAACAAAAAAGGCGACTCAAAGACCGACTGACTAGCAGAGCAGGAGTTTAAATTAGCTACACAATCACTACGGAGGAGCGGCTTATTAATAATCGAGAAATAAATATCAAGCCTGGAAACCTGATATCGAAACGAACTGAATGTTTTGTTTTTAACGTAATCTCTGCTGGGCTCGCGGGGCGCAGGCGGTTGCCACGGCAACGGGTGTGCTTAACGACACAGAGAGACGGAGAGTAAAAAAGTGCGAGTGGTTTAGAGTTGATCACCTGTTCAGGTTATTTTACCTTTCCTGTGGATCTTTACAGCCGCTGTAGTTTCTGAACATTCAATAAACCACAGACTTGGACTAATGACCTAGTTTGTTTGTGAGGTTACGTCACAACAAACGTCAAATAGGACAAATATATTTTATTAAGTTTTAACAAACAAATGGCTTCTACCGAGATAATTATGTGAAATTAAATTAATTATGTCCCAACTTCTGAAGATTTACCTTTACCTTAACAGAGCTCTTTGGTTCCTCCTATCAGTTTGTAGTTTCTCATATTGACGTCATCAAACCAAATTTCAGATCTACCATAACTGACTGACCTGCTGGCCTCAGGTTTGCAACCAACTTCTGACTGAGAAACCAGTAACCTGCTCCCAGTGTCAGAGTCTCACTGAGGAAGAAACTGCATTAAGTTTTCTATCACTTTATTATTTCTGCTATAACTGATGTAAATTTGCATATAAAATAAGTCAATAGAGTTTTATTTACATTTTTTATGTCTTTGTGTCAATGAGGTAGATATCAGCCGGTTGGTGAGAGAAAAAGTAGATCTTGGTCTCAAAAAGTATGAGCACCCCTGCATTACATGATAAATACACTAGATCAGTGTTTCTCGATTCCCATCTCCAGGGACCGCTGCCCTGCATGTTTTAGGTGTTTCCCTTCTGCCATTCACCTGACTTGAATATGTACGTGATTAACAGGCTTCTGCAGCACTTGATGGCATGTAGAGGACGTCAAGCAATCATTTGAATCAGGTGTTCTGGAACAGAGACGCACCTAAAATATGCAGAACAGTGGTCCCTTGGGGACCGGAAACACTGTACTCGATGACAATACCCTCTAAATAAACCTGTTCATTTGAGTGGGTGATAGCCACGCCGACAGAGAAGATTCTTAGAATAATTACGGTAAGAATCACTTATGAACAGTTGCATCTCTGACTCTGATTGTATTCAAACCAACCAAAACAGACAACATGCAATGTAAGACGCACAATGTTGACTTAGAGTTTCCACTGAGGGTTCCTGGTGAGCCAAGAGAAATAAAATAGTTGAACCATCATGGTAAAAATCCTCGTCATGCGCTATGTATTTACGATCTGCAGGCGTGATTAGTTAGTTTTTTTCTTTATTATATGATTAAATAAGGATCACAGGGATTTTTATTTCACCAGGTGTGTCATAAACAGAGTGATATTATATTATAAATTCTACATATTTGTACCACAGGAGTGTAATAAAACAGAATTATGTATCACTTTTATTCCAAGTTAAGCTGAGTTAAGGAAATGGAAATGAATGAATGAACACCAATAAATCCTTTAGAGCACATGTGTCAAACTCAAGGCCCGGGGGCCAAATCCGGCCAGCATTAGGATTTCTTTGAGGCCCTCTAGATAGACAGAACTTTCAAGAAAAAGTTTGGTGCTTGATTTTTATTGTATTAATCAAAAAAGTGTTTATCTGTATTCTGCCAAAGTAAATAGCTATTTATTAATATTTTAACTCTTAGAGGACATTTGTGATCTTGATATGGCCCAAAATGAAAACGAGTTTGACTTCTCCGCTTTGTAGGAGCGAGAAAACCCCGCCCATTCCTGATAACATTTTAGAACATAATTCTCTGCAGGCATATTAACAGCAACCACAACTATAATAGTTATGAAAAATAGCAGATGCAGACGCAACAAAATGTTCAAGTGTAATAAGACAATGTAAAGGCTTTTGTGTATTAATGCAGAAACAAAATATTTGAAAAATAAAAAATGGAAACCTGTGCAAATAATAGCAGTAAAGTGAACAGTTTGTTGTACTTTTTGGGAATAGAGAGGGTTATAAAGTCTAACAGCTGCATGGAGGAAGGACCAACAATAACACTTCTTTGTGCATTTAGGACGCAACACCCTGTCACTGAAGGAGCTCTCCAGTTCTGTAACAGTATCATGCATGCAGTGGGAGAAACTTTCCAAGAGAGATGTTTTGCTGGTCCCTCACCCCCTGCACCGTGTCGAAGGGACATCCTGACAAGACCTTTTCTTCCTGGTGAGTTTATCCAGTCGTTTCCTCTTAGATGTTGATAAGCTGCTGCTCCGACAGACAACACTGTGGAATATGGCACACTATGAAGAAGGTGGTCATAATGTTGTACCTGATCTCTGTGTTAGAATTTCATCCGACCATAAGGTGTTCATCCTTAAATCCGAACGTGACTTAATAAATAATCTACATTGAACTGAACGAGGAAGAAATCAATTCTCACTTGCTTAAAATTCAATTAAGCATCAAGAATATCAAATCATTTTTAAAATAATGTGGTCCAGATGACTATCAATCCCACGTTTGACTACAATAATATTATATAGGTCAGTCCCAAAGCCCTACTACAGAGACCTGATGTTATACCACTCTTCTTTATGTTTTTTATCTTTTCACACACTGGTCATCCTTAAAACAAAGGAAGAAAAATTCATTGGTATCTGTTTGTTTATAAATGTGTCTGTGATCTTTCCATGCCCTATCTTTGCAACTTGTTGCAAGCTGCTGTTACTCCCCAGAGCACATTATGCTCAATGTTCCCAAAGTTACATCAACATTTAGAGAGATATCTGTCCATTGGGCTCTGCACCTTTGTATCAATAGAAATTTTTAAAAATGATTTAATAAAGATGCCGCCTGAAATATAAAATATTTAGTGTTAAATTCTGTCCTCTGTTTGTAATGTTTTTATGTTCTCAACAGCTTTGTTAATGCTTGTTGTTTATTTTAACCGTGCTCTGCTAGATCCGCATATGTGTCATCTATTTCCCAACATGTCATTATTATAGATAAAAAGTTGTTCTCAGTTACTCACCAAGGTAAATAAAGGTTAAAAGAATTAAAGATAATTAACATAAAACAGAACTGGTGATTCCGGTTCTGTCGACTGGTTACAAGCTGGGATTTCCTTAAATGGGACCAATGCAAATTTCACTTTTTCACGTTTTATGCTTCAGTTTGTATCTCAACGGCTTCTGAAAAACAGCCCAAGCACTTAAAAACATCACAGCCATTTTCTGGCAATAATAAGTTGATGTTTATTGGGATCTGGAAAATGAACCGTTTCAAATGCTAAGTCACAGTCGATGGGGACTGTGCCGTTACCTAGCAACCCCACCTGAAGCTAAAACACGTTTGGTCAGTCGGTTTTACCGCAGTATGCGCTGTACAATGGCTGCTGGAAAAGACAAATGTCTGGTTGTTGACTTACCATTCAGAAACCACCCACTGCATTCTCGATTGTCGTGCAGGAGACTCCACTTCTGCTTTTCACAGATGTACGGTTGTATAATTGCGCATCTGTTTGCTGGCATTTTCACATGCCAGTGTGCACGTCGAGTCGAGAGGCGTGATCAGCAGCCTATTTGGATTTAAAGTGACAAGAGGCCCTAAAACAGCTCAATCTGAAAATAGGCAGACCTGACCAGACTAAAATCTCATTATTTAAAAATGGTTTTTTGCAACAAAAAAAAATTAATGAACATCCTAACCTGTTCAAGGAAGCATCACCTTTAAGAACTATTCTCATTGCCTGATTTATATTCTGCTTTAAGTGATCATAGTTGTGCCTCATACATCAATGTCAATGTCAAAGCAGGTTGAAGCTGCACCAAAGTGCTGTCCAAGGACACATGAAAAATTTAAAATAAGAAAATAATAAAATGACAAAAATGAAATAAAATATAAACAAAACATCACAAATGAAAAGACATATACCGTAATTTCCGGACTATAGAGTGCACCTGATTATAAGCCGCACCCAGTACATTTTTAAAGGAAAAACTATTTTGTACATACATAAGCCGCACCTGTGTATAAGCCGCATGTGCCTACGTACAGACGGTACACAGAAAGAGTATTCAAAGTTTTAATAATATACCTTAGCTTTTCTTTCCAAACAGTGCCTGTGGCGCGGCAGTAACACAGCAGCAACACGGTAGTAACACAGCGCTAACAGGGCTGGTTAAAAAAACATACCAGTAAAAGTCACGGAGACGCGGCAGTAACACAGCAGCAACACGGTAGTAACACAGCGCTAACAGGGCTGGTTAAAAGAACATACCAGTAAAAGTCACGGAGACGCGGCAGTAACACAGCAGCAACACGGTAGTAACACAGCGCTAACAGGGCTGGTTAAAAGAACATACCAGTAAAAGTCACGGAGATGCGGCAGTAACACAGCAGCAACACGGTAGCACAGCACTAAAAGACTAAAAGGGCTGGTTATAAAAAAACATACTGGTAAAAGTCACTGAGAACCGTCTTCATCTTCCTCCTGTGCACTGAGACGTGTTAAGTTACATTAAACTTGCGTCTTCCTCGACATACATATTCCACCTGTCTCACTCTTACCTTTTCTGCTCGAGCGCCCCTGGTGGCCGTTAGAAAAAATGCATAAATAAGCCGCATCATTGTATAAGCCGCAGGGTTGAAACCGTGTGACAAAAGCTGCAGCTTATAGTCTGGAAATTACGGTACATACACACATATTTTTATATCCCGTTGTGGTTAATGCATCAGTTTTAAAAATGAATCCATTCACTAAAAACAGAACGGCATTTAGCAAAATCTAAATACAAACCTCATATTTCCTCTAAATTACTGGATTCCAGGATCTAGTCTCTCTGAATAAACTGACTATATAATTTATGTTATGCTTAGCAACCTATAATAGCATCATAGAACGCTGAATGGATTTGATGGCAGTGCTCTGAAAGTGGGTGGAGAGTGATGTGATTTACGACAGAGTTCAGTTTAGTCTAATGAAAAAAACCAGCTAGACTGTTTTATTGTATATGAGTCAGAGAAGGAAGCAATTTTCTCATCGCTTCCTGGTGATTCAGAGTGAACTTCAACAACAAGCATGGGTTTGAAAAGAGATGGTGGATTAACACGTAGCAGCAGAGTCAGTCCTCCTTCAGGTTGACCTCTCTACAAGAACTGTCAGGGCTTTCATCAGCAAGCGGTGGTGGGGTGTCTATCGATCTCTTTCGAGGATGTCTTCACCTCCTCCTAGACTTAAGTGAAAATTGTGGGTTCAAAGTGCTCACAGGGAAAGGATCATCTTAAACCAAGGTGGCCTTTCCCAGTTGCAACCTCTCTGTCTTAGATGTCAGTACTCCCAGGAAATTTGGCAAGAGGTGCACGGCGAGCTGCTGGAGATGAGGCGAGAAGGGGGATTCTGTCTCTTAACTGCGTGTCGGAAATGTCTCAAATACCTTTCTCTTCAAGTCCTCCTGGAGTGAACTGAAGAGGAGGACTCCAGTTCTCAAACAGGAGTCAGAGGAGCAGGGATGACTGGAACCTCATCCAATTCTCTGGCAGGTTTAGGAACCTCGTTAACTTTATGTTTCTCCCTATTTTAACAATTTTTTTTTGTCTTGAACATGAAACATACCTTATAAGTTGAGGAACTACCAGGTCATCTCTGCTGCAAAGGGAAATATGGTGATATTTCAGACTGTGGACACAATTGGTGACCTTATTGTGACCCCAACACACAGCTCACTAAAAACCTACAGTAGTGCATTTTTAGGAGAACAATCCCCCCAAAAGTCCTGCAGAACTTTTGGAACCACCTTCATCTCTACACGCTTCTCTCTCAGGTTGATAACGCTAGGAGTTTTGTCATTTACATTCAGAAAAGTTAATCTTACAATCCACATAATAAGGTTAAAAAACATAGCAAAGGGTAGCTTAATACCCTTTGCTACACCCTATTGATATAATGTATGAAATAGAACTTTGGATAAGAATACGTTCAAGAAACATCTGCAAACTTTGATTAAAAAACAACAATAGTATGTAAAAACAACACAGATTAACACCAATGTATTTGCTTTGCAATAATTTTTAGTAGTTGAGATATTCCAAGTAAAACCTATCAAAACACAGTGTTGACATTTTGCAATAACAACTTATCCAACATTTACTCCTATAGGTTATTTCCTATAGGAGTAAATTTTTCTGTTGAGATCAACTAAGGCGATGTAGTTAGCGGTGCCTCTGGTGTATCTGAAACAGATTCCTCTGGAATTTTTTTATTTTTATTTTTTTAAGGGAACATCCCCAACGGAACAAGCCGTGTGATGCTGGCGAACATCTGACAGCAGTAAAAAAATTTATTGATGCTCTGCAGGCTATAAAAGTATTAGTATGCTTGAATGGAGTATGGTTAATATTACCACATACATCAAATTTGTTGCAAATCAGCTGATGTTTTGTTTTTTTTAATTGGTTTTAATACAGTGATTTCAAAGTTACAGACTGCTTGAAAGAATAAAGAAGCTACTGGAGCCTCTTTTTTTTTTCCGCCCCGCAAAGCAGCTCTTTTTTGTCCTCCTGTGAAAGAAAAATCCACCTGAAATTAAATAGTGGCCCCATGGTAACACCTGAAGGTTCTGTGCTTTTCTTAAGACACAGTATACTCAGAGGTGATTAAGGAGTTAAATACTCCACATCATCACAGGGCTCAAACTGGGAAACCATTCTGTTTTTCTTTGTGTTTATAATGTTTTTTCCTAAGAGAACAAACATACTTGGGAACTTTTGTGATCCGGTAAAATGTGCATTACATAGCTCCCCCTCCTTTAGATCAAATTGCAATGCTGTGCAGTATAACTTTTGAACTTTGTCATACTTTGGTAGGTTCCAACCACAAACTCCAATGTATTTCAATGGGATTTAATGTGACAGATCAAAAGACAAGAGGACATAACCGCGCAGTGGGACAAAAAGGATACATTATTTTCTTCTCTTTTTCTTTCCTTTTTCTTTTTACAAATAATAATCTGAAAAGTCTGGAGTGCATTTGTATTCAGCAATTACAGCCCCAAGTCTTCTGGGGTGTATTCTTATCAGCTTTGCAAGAGGCTATTCATCTTAGCTTAATAGCTCAAGCTCAGTTAATCGGATGGAAAGCATCTGTTAACATTAGAATCAGAGTTAGCTTCATTTCACGAGTTTGAGTGTACAAACAAGGAATGTAGAGTGGACAACATGTTAATGTTTAAAATGAATTTAGACTGTACTTTTAGTCTAAAATCAAATACATCAAGCATTTTTATCTGGACCATTCCTTGTTATAGGTTTAGGGCTGCTGGAAGTTTCTCTCCAAGTTTTAAGCCTTTTGGATTGCCTCATATTTAAAACTCTGGGATTGTCCTTAATTTAGCTTCTCCCATTAGAACCTGGCTGACAACACAAAGTAGACCAAAAGATCTCAAAAGCCGGTACATCTTGCTTAAAGACCTATCTAAAGAAAATTCAAGAACAGATGAGAAGCAATGTCACTGGGAGAGTTTCTAAGGGTTTTTGGACTTTAGCTAACTGCAGTGGGAGCCATTCACTTAAGTTTAGTTCAAAGTTCATGATTCAACAAGAAATGACCAAATACGGACAAAAATGGCTTTTATGGGGAAAATCAAAAAACACTACTGACCAAACAGAACACAAAGGGCCCATTTCATATTTCACATAAAGAAACCCGTCTTGTTAATCCCCAACATTTTGAGGAAAAAGGTCTATGGACTGCTGATACAAAAGTAGAAACTTCAGGAAAGTGTGTTACATCTGCTGTAAAACTAACAATATATCTTACGAACAGCCAGACCTGGTAGTAGTATTTTGAGAACTGAGGGAGAAGTTGTAAATAATGATGCTAATTTTCTGTGCTGTTTCAGATTTGTAGTTTGCCTGTAGTTTTAGCAATGGCTGCGAAGGAATTGAACAAAGCCACTCAGTCTGTGTTGGCCACACTTCCAAATATCGAACTAACATCAACAGCCATCTTGTTCAGCTTGTCACTTCTCTATTCGTAGTGGAAGATGGTTGTTTACATCGCAGGCAATTTCCCATTAGCTTCGTAGCGTCAAAATGGCGCATAACATAGGTCACAGCCAAACATTAGCAAATGGGTAAAATTCTAAACTTCAACAGTATCCACGCCCCCACCAAGCAATCGTTTCTCAATAGCCGAGGGGCAAGACGCTCTACGCGAAGCAAAGAGTCGTAAAGAGCTTTTTCTACTACCAGACTAATGTCCAACCGTCAGTCAATGAGTTCGAGCTCTAGTGTTGTGCAAGGGGACGATGATCTGAAGTCCACCACCATGTCCACCTCTAAATGGCTCAACAGAATGGTCAAGGTCATATTTAAAACCCATTGAGATGCCGTGGTATGACCGTACACAGGCTCCAAAACCCTCCAATGAGTCTGACTTAAACCAGTCCTGAAAAAAAGAGCGGGCCAAGATTTGGAGTTTTCATGTTGAGTTAATTTAGTGAGTGAAAAGTCTTAGCAGGAGGTTGTTCTTCACTGACACGATCACCTAAGCCTACTTTCACCCGGCATTCACCTGTTATATATATGGCTGTGCTTCAGGTTTCCAGCAGAACATTTCTCACATGGCGATAATAGGAAACATAGCGTCAGAAAAGAGTAAGAGGTCAAAGTGTTTTTGAATCGCGGGCAGTCACCGCGGATACACATCAAATGAAACAATTTAGTTACAAATGTGTGGAAAAAAAAAACCGTGTGGGGCTATAACTCAAGAAAGCCTCAGCTGTTCAAGATGGGGGTTCATGACAGTCAACAACATGTTAATACCTTGCTGAATCCTTCTGTTTCCTGTTTGCCTCCTTACACACGTTCCCTCCTGCTGGTTTAAACCTCTAACTTGGACTCAGCTCTGAACAGGAATTTTTTCCATCATCTGTGAAACGTTGAATGGAATTTTGCCCGTTTTTTTTCTCCCAGTCAGCTCATACCTTTTTAAATCTCTCAATGAGCAAAGCGCTGCAGCTTCAATCTTTTTAGCATGTGGTCATTTTTAGTCAACCTTATTGACTCTGCCTCTTTGGAGACCGTCAGTCTAGCCGTGAGTTTAAGATGAAAGCACATGTTTGCTTCAGAAAACAAACAAAAAAAATAATCTTCTCATACGTTTTCTTTGTACTGCAGCCATATTTTTCACTATAACAATGTCCTGCTGGAGGCCTGCGATACACCCACTTTTATAGCAGGTGAACAATGGCTACTGGTGCATTTCCTCAAACAAACCTCAGTGTTAGAGCTCCTTTTCAACACGTGCTTCAGTGGAAGAAATTAAACTTAAGGAAATCTGACCTTTTGTTCAAAAAGGAGATGGCATGGTAAAGCAACAAATTTGTTGAAATTTGACTGCTGACCTAAATCTAGTCCTGAATCCTAAACATGTCTTTGTTTTATTTTGCACATTTAAACTTGTTCTGATTTGAAACAGAGCCTAATTTGCAGTATCTTGTAAAAGTCTCCATAGCCCCTTCATTTTTATAGTGACATTTTATGTCCTAGACCAACACAAATGAGTGCATTTTAGTGAAGCCTAAGAAAAAATGCTACATTTTTCTTCAAAGCGTTTTTTCTAAGTAAAAATCTGAAATGTCTGGCCCCAGACACCCCCACTCTAACAGCTCTAAATAAGATAATCAAAAGTGTAATTTAGTTTTAGCACAAGAACAACCATTCTGTGACGGATTTAAATGCTAGTCAGAAAGTATTTGTGAATAGACAGCGAATAAAAACACAGGAGTACGTCAGGTTTGAAGTTGCCAAAAGGTTCTGAAACAACATCTCGGTTCAAACGGTCATAAGAGTGGAGCTCAAATGCAAACCTATCAACACATGAATGTATGCATAGGTGATTTATTTTTAAAAAAACATTTTTTTTTTGCATAAATCCAAACCTGTAAAACAGTGTATCACAATTTCCTCTCAGTTTTAAAGACAGGTTTCACAAACCTAAACTGAGTTTCAGAGAATCTGTACAACTAGATTCTTTGAATCAGTCTAGGTTAGACCAGAATAAGTATATGTATGACAATGTTCATGCTCCTCTCAAGTTGAACTTGTCTTGATTGCCACAAAAACTCAAAAAAAATTTTTTAAAAAAAGCAATGTAAAAAAAAAAGTAGATTTTGAACCAGAGCTGACAAGATTCATTCCAGATTGCTTATAAACATTGTTTTAATGTAGCCTAGAAATCTGGAAGTACCAACTTTGTCATTAGCCAGCCACATTTTTTTCTTACCATGCTTCCTCTCTGCACAATACAGAGGGCCACCCACACCCTATTGACCAGTGATTAACTGTGGAAAGACCTTTTCTGTCCCTTTCTCTATTTTTTCCCCCACTCCTGTGGCCCTCAGACTCAGTTGTGCCTTGGATTAAGAGTTTTATCACCCATATCAAAAATCCACACTAACTGTCCATCTAAGCTGGACAGTTGGGAAAGAAGAGCATTGATCGCAACTCTAATAACCAGAGGAGATCCGGAGATACATAGCTCAGTCAGAAAAATCTGTGGATGGGCCATTTCTGAAGAAAACCACATTTAAAAAATTCTGTCTGAAGTTTTCCCTGGAAAAGGAAAACAGCGGATGATAATAATAATAATCAGAATAGTAATAACAACAACAACAAGAAGAAGAAGACAGACTAAATTGCAACCCAGAAGCCATAAAAGATGAACACCATGATACTACCACCACATGTTCCACAAACAATAAACAGCTGTGAGCCAGAAAGCTGTGTTTCCCTCAAACGCAAACTAGAAAGTTTTTTTTTTCGTTTTTTTTTTTCCCCATCTTGTTTGACGAACATGCTATGAGGTGTGATTTTTGCAGACTGGGAACACCGAATAAAGATCTTTTAGGGTGGAAAAAAAAAGAAAAAAGATGATTTTCTTTTGGCTCGTGCCACGTTTACATTAGTTATTGTGTGCAGGCCTTTCCTCAGAAAATCCATTTCGGATATCTCTATTTTCTTTCTACGCTGAACAAAAACTGTCACATGAGCAACACAAAATCTCATCCTATGATAATTTAGGAGAAAGGTGTTTAGAGAAGGCAAAGCCTGCCTCTTTAAAATGTCTGGGCCAGAGCTGCAGTTGGATTAACTAAACAAGCAGCACTTAGGAACAATACAATGGCCTATTCTCAGTCACTGTAATCCTTATAGGTATTGCAAGCACTTTCATATGACTCTGCAGAGAAAAGGCTTCAACAATCTGTGAGGAAAGATTTTAGCTGCCGATAAAAGAAACAGCACAAATGTCAACTGTAAGTAGATATTATTGTTTTATATCCATATTTTGGCTATGCTTCATTCCTCTCTAAACCTCTGAATGACAGTTTGGTGAAATGTGTTTTCAGTCGAAGCTGTAACGTTGTGATGGATTGTAGTTCTGGAAGCGTCTTTGGAGGAAAGGTATTTGGCTAAACAAATGACATATTAGCCAAATGTTTCCCACCTACTGTTATTGTGTTGTCAGATTTAGTCCATTATCGAGAGGACCGTAGCAAGCTCCGTTATTATTTTCATAAATAATAACAGTGTTTTAAGCAAGATAATTTCTCTAATGGCAGGGACCAACCGAAGGCTCCCTCATTGCAAACAGGGTTAGGGTGACTGATTTCTTTGCTTTCTGACTGTGGCAACTCCTGCAAATACAACAGGATAAAACATAAGAAGCAATTGCTAAATGACCTCCATTTGTATGCTTTCAAGTCAACTGAACATCTTTTATTATTTCATAAACTACTCTTGACTTTTTCCTTTAAATTTCACATTTTTTAGAAAAGAAATTGGTTCAGAAATCAATATTTGGGGGATCAACTCTGATCAGAGCTTTCGTGTGTCTTGTCATCCAGTCTTTCACATTATGGTTGACATCATGCCACTCATGATACGAATCTCCAAGCAGCTCAGCTATGTTTATTTAAAACCCTCTAAGTGTCATGAGGATTTTTTTTCCCAGTCTTGATTCTATCAACAAATCAAACCATTATGCAAGAGTAGCAAGGGGGGAAAAAATGCCACCAGACCTGTTTGCAGTTGTCACATGATGAAAGGCACAGCAATCACGTGGGATAAGATGCTCTGATCAAACTGAATCCTTTGAACTAAATGCAAAATACTGTGAGTGAAGGACAACTACATGTAAAAACATATTGGTGGCACCATCATGATGTGGTGATGCATGTTCTTTGCAAGAACACATAAGTTGGAGAGTGTTGATGGGTAGCTGGATGGAGGTAAATACAAGGCAGCGCTGGAAGATGACCTGTTAGGGGCTGCAGAAGTTCAATTCGCAAAGGGAATACATTTATGTATGTCAGAATGTGCCGTTTAAAGTCCTGGTGCGAAACACCAACGATTAATGCCTCCAACCTACTCAGGTGTGTTTGGTTCATCTTCCTCTTGATTATATTATAGAAGTTTTCAATGTGTTTCAGTTCAGGAGATGGAATGGTTTGGTCCTTCATGCTGGTGGACCTACCTGGGTGGCAATTATTTTTTTCTGCTGGTAAAAGCCAATTCTCAGAGTTGGGTAACATTGCCAGAGCACAAGTAAGCAAGCTTCCTTTAGTGCCCAGTGATTGCTGCACTAAAGTGTCAATCACACTGGCTTTTAGGTATCACTTGGCCTCCATTAAAACCTTTAGACAGCCTATGTGTTGAGCTCAGTTGAAACTTGACTCGGTGAAGACGATCGTACTCCTGTCCAAACTTCAGTGTGGCTCTCCTTCGGGCATTTTTTTAAGTTCTACCCCATCAAAGCCGGACCCCTGGGAACTGATACTGCACACTTCAGCACTGATGTTATTCAATGTTTCCATTGACTGTTGATGTCATCAAATGGTTCCTGAAAGACATTCAAATGAGGTGGCAGTCAACGCAGCCAGTGGCGAATCACCTTCACCCTTTAGCTTTGTTGGCCCCGATAACTCAACCACCACCTTAGAAATTTCAGAGGTGAAAGCAAAGTAATGCTGCCTGTATCCTTCTGTGAATAAAGTCAGGATTACCGCCGATCTGCCTCCCTATAAATGTCCTTACCATTGTCTAATGGTTACCATAGGGCTGTTGTCATTCTATCCAGTAGTTCCTATCCTGGAAGATAGCTGACTTTCATAAGTTTCTAGTTAGTTCAGATGACCACCTAAGTTCTTCCTTATGTAGAACTATGTGTGCATATGCTGAATGAGTTGAAAACATGTAGAGGTGCTGTTTGAAAAGATTAAGAAACTCTGACAGTTTGTCTTAAAGAGTTGTTCAACTGCTCGTAGTCTCACTGTTTTGACCTGTCAACCATAGTTTTTCCTTAAAAGGAGCTCCATATTCTCAATTAAGACTATAATGCACTACTGGCTCAATGTTTTTGATTGCAGTCTTTGATTGCATCCAATCCTCTTGTGATTGGATGCGGTTGAACAGAGGAATGTTAGAGGAACTCTCTTTTTGCTTATTACCCTCTAAGCAAGCCAGCTCTTATAGCTTTGTTGCATAGAACAAAACCATTTTCTCGCAGAATTAGTGTTCGCTGTACTCCCAGTTGTGCATTTCCATGCAGTCCAACACTTTTCCCAGTGACTCACGCTTATGAACATTCGGGAGCTTTTCCTCTGTTTTCTCTGGCAGATCAATGTCCGAGTTACAACAATGGACGCAGAGTTGGAGTTTGCCATCCTGCCAAGCACGACTGGCAAACAGCTTTTTGACCAGGTACAACTGGTGTGTTGCAACCAGATAGGAAGTCTGCTAGAAAAAAGAAAACAAAACAAAGAATGACCCTGATCCCATCCACGGATGTACTTAGGTGGTGAAGACGATCGGACTAAGAGAAACATGGTTTTTCGGCCTTCAGTATCAGGACAGCAAAGGCTTCTCCACCTGGCTCAAGATGAACAAGAGAGTGAGTTGAAAGTCTGAAAGGCTTTGTATAGCCCTGCTTGTGTAAATGTCTGTGTTTTTTTGTGTGTGTTGTTGTTTTACCCTAATGAGGCTAATTAGTATCTGCTTATTCTTAAACTCCACCACTTTGGGGCATCAATCCCAGGTGACGGCTCAAGATGTGAAGAAGAACAACCCCCTGCTGATTAAGTTCAGGGCCAGGTTTTACCCGGAGGAGGTAGCCGAGGAGCTGATCCAGGAGGCAACGCAGCGCCTCTTCTTCCTGCAGGTCGGACCGCGCCGTATCTTTGTTTCCTCCTGACAGAAAGGAATTACGTCCTCCAGCTGTCGAGCATCTCGCTTGTCGAAACAGAAGCAACAGTCGTTCTCTTATATTCATGTATAGTAGCCCACGAAGGAAATAAAGAAAGAAAACTAATCCAAACAAGATGTAGGACCTCTCTTAATGACCAGCGAGGCTTTCATGATGACTCACACACAAATTCTAAATCCACATGGGTGTTTTGTATAAGACCAAACAAAAACAAAGCACAGTTTCATGTGGAAGATATGCAGTTTCTTGCTAAAGTAATCATTCGCCTCACACTTTTTCACATTTTGTCTCACTGCGACTACAAAAACGTCAGTGCATTTTAACATCCGTTTTTTATGTGATACTTTTACATAAGGAAAATTCGATATTGTTTTCAAAACGTCAACAAATAAAACGCTAAACAGCGTGGCGTCCACCTCCCATCAGTACATGTTTGTCAGAACCACGCTTTCACAAAGAGACGCATGCCCACAGTATGACGGCTACATGATACCCTTTGGATGGAGGTTCAGTAAATGTCTCTATTTAGGTCCTTGTATTTTTCCCTGAGCCTACAGAAAATCTGAACCACAGCATGATGCTGCCACCGCCTTGTTTTGTCACGGGGATGTTGCGTTCAGACGATTTCTGTTTTCATTTTTCTAGAAAATAATCTTAAGTTTTGCATGTAGGTCAAAAAGCCACATTTTGGTCTCATTACAACCTTTATATAGGGAAGTCAGAGTAAAAAAAGATTGGGGAAGAAAACAGTACACGTCACTTTTCAGACTATTTTTTATTTTTTTTGCAAAAACATTCGAGATCATTGTTACTTTTCTCCCAGTTCACAATAATGTGGTACTCTGTGTTGATTTTCACGTGAAATCCCAAAAGAAAACGCACCAAAGTTTGCAGTCGCAGTGAGACAAAACAGGAATAATTCAAATACTTCTGTAAGGCACCGAGTCTACGCGAACATGTGCGTTGTTTTCTCGGGGAGGCAACAAGTGAGTCCATTGTACCTTTCCCACAGGAGCCTTTGTCTCTCCTCCCGGTTTCAGGTGAAGGAGAGCATCCTGAACGATGACATATACTGTCCGCCCGAGACTGCAGTGCTCCTGGCATCGTATGCAGTGCAAGTCAAACACGGAGACTATAGCAAAGATTATCACGTACCGGGATACCTCACCAAAGAGAAGTTGCTGCCACAGAGGTAAAGCATCCCGTTCATAGAAGTATAAACCAAAAAGTTCACCTTAATTCCAGTCCCAGTCACCTGAATTCTAATCGGTGTGTCCTCTTTCCGGATAAAACCAGGGTTTTGGAGCAGCACAAGCTGAATAAGAATCAGTGGGAGGAAAGAATCCAGGTGTGGCATCAAGAGCACAAGGGAATGCTGAGGTAGGGAGATCGCAGTGCGAGGAGAGTTAATGGGCTTTTAGCAAACCTGTGTTTCGGCATGTCATTAAACCACATATCACCCCAGGGAAGACGCAATGCTGGAGTATCTGAAGATAGCCCAGGACCTGGAGATGTACGGGGTCAACTACTTCAACATCAAGAACAAGAAAGGGTCTGATCTGTGGCTGGGAGTGGACGCGCTGGGCCTGAACATTTATGACAAGAAAGACAAGTAGGTTGCAGCTGGCTCCGAAAACCGCCGCAGATTTACCTCAGTTTGTCAAAACGCGTCTCATCTGCTGCGAAACTCTTGTTCTCCTTGAACGACTCGCCAAATAAACCCCGCCTGCTAATGTTTCCGCAGGATGACCCCAAAGATCGGCTTCCCCTGGAGTGAGATAAGAAACATCTCATTCAACGACAAAAAATTTGTCATCAAGCCAATTGACAAGAAAGCCCCGGTAAGTTAAAAAAAACAAAACAACAAAAACACAGTGCATACGTTAGATTTCAGTAGCATCTTTGGGGAAAAGAGTGTCATATCCCCTCTTTAAAAAAATAAATAAGTACACAAACCCCACTTAAAGCAATGCAAAACTTTTCAGATATGTGATTTAAAAAAATTGAAAGAAAAAGTAACAAATAAAATGAAAAACTGTGACATAAAAGTCTGGAGAGATAGGTGACATAAAGATATCAAAAAGATTAAAAGGGAAAGTCTATAAGAGTACAGTGAGACCAAGACAGGAGACTGAGCTGGAGGTGTCAGAGTTGAGGAAGTTGAGATTTTCATCGGGACTGACCAGGATGAAGAGGATTAGAAACGAGCAGATCAGAGGAACAGCTAAGGATGGGCAGTTTAGAGAGAGAAAGTTGTAGAAGAGGTGAGGTTGGACATGGACTGAGCAGCCGGAATAAGAATTCACCATGACATAAAATTCCCCCTTAAACACAATATTTGTAGTTCTGATGTTTTGAAACATCTTCATGTATTGAGCTGAAGAAAAAAAAGCAATAAAAAAAAAAAAATTACGCTCTTTCTCCACTAACTAGACAAAACTTGCATAACTAAATGGAAAGTTTTTGTTGTTGTTCTTATTTTGCCTTCTGAGGAATGGAGATTTGTATCTCTTTAACTGTGTCTGTAAACAGGAGGTGTGACAGAACCATTTGATTCTAGTGAAAATATCAATTTGCAAAAAGGACAAATTACAGAGAGTAGAATTTCAACAGCAGCTGCTACTTGATCTCATCTACAGACATGAGCTCTGCCTCGGCAGCCCCATCTTTTGACTCCATGCCCAGATTTAGGAAATCATCCAAGAGATTGGGAGGGAAATGGGGGGGGAAGGAAAAAATTCTTCAAAAAAAAAAATCGTTTTAGATCAGGACCCATCACTTTATTGGGGGATAAAAAAAAAAAATAAAAAAAAATATCGGTATGTCATTATGGCTAAAACCATTTGCTGATTCCTTTGATGCAGGACTTTGTTTTCTATGTACCTCGTCTCCGCATCAACAAACGCATCCTGGCATTGTGCATGGGAAATCATGACCTGTACATGCGCAGACGCAAACCCGACACCATCGAGGTGCAGCAGATGAAGGCCCAGGCCAGGGAGGAAAAGAACAAGAGGCAAATGGAGCGGTAAAGGAGGCTTAAATAATACAACTCTGTGTCCTTTGATTTTTTTATTTTTTTTACAGTTTACTTTGTGTTCTCTCTACTTTAAAAAAGCAAAAAAAAAAAGAAAAGAAAACTGTCAGGAGATGAAGTTTTTCTAATGTGTATTTATGCACAATTCTCCTTGTCAGGGCTCTGCTCGAGAGCGAGAAAAAAAAGCGAGAAAATGCCGAGAAGGAAACGGAGAAGATTGCCCGTGAGACCATGGAGCTGATGGAACGATTGAGACAGATTGAAGAGCAGACAAAGAGAGCTCAAGACGGTCTGACGACTTTCCCACTACAAACCGTTGATACCCTCAGTTTTGTAGGGTTGTTTTCTGCTAAAGAGCATTAAAAAAAAAATTATCCAGATTCAAAAGTTTAAACAGGCTTGATTTTTTTATTTTTTTAGGATTCCTGTAGAATAAACCATGTATAAGCCTCTCTCTGTGTATGCGTGTGTGTGTGTGTGTGTGACCTGCACATGTGGGGATGTTGCTTTAGAGCTGGAAGAGCAGACCCGCAGAGCCCTGGAGTTGGAAAAAGAGAGAACAATCGCTCAGGAGGAGGCAGAGCGTCTGGACAACGACCGCAGAGCTGCAGTGGAGGCGAAAGCGGCCCTGCTGCACCATTCCGAGACCCAGATCAAGAGCCAGGAAGGCCTGGTATTCACGCACAATGCACATTCTGTTGTCCTTCATCTTTGGTTGAACAGAATAAAAGCCTTGAGAGGGGGGGTGATGAACCTGAAATACATCCAAACCTTTCAAGATTTATAGATCTGGGCCCCAAAGTCAGAACTGAAAGGTTTATGGTTATGCAAAATAAATTAAAAAGAAAAAAAAAAATTAAGAATGCAAATACTTTGCATGTGCGCGCACGCGCGTTCGCGCTCTCCCTCACACTTTGCACGCGCGAGCAGAGCACAGTGACCTTAGATCAGAAGCACTCTTAACTCTTTTTCCATTTGTGTGCATGGTTTGTGCAGGCCACTGAGCTTGCTGAGCTTACCACTAAGATCTCCCAGCTGGAAGAAGCCAAGAAGAAAAAGGACGAGGAGGCGCAGCGATGGCAGAAAAGGGTGAGAGAAAATTAGAGAGGGGATAGAGGATGAAAGAGGGATGTGTGGCGGCAGGTCCGTGTCGGGTGAAAGATGACTGTGAGCCAGAAAGCAGGTATGTTTTCATTGTGTCCTGTCAGCGGCAGTCCTGGATGATGGCGTTTGATCTAGGAAGGGATTCTGTTTCGAATGCAGATTTCATTTAGGGGCCATGTAAAGCGTACACAAAGCAAATCGGAGCGCAAATTTTGGTTTAAGCGCGCATGTAAAACTGGTGAGTTATTGCTGCGCAAACCGTCACAGCTTATTCTGAAAATAAAATGGCTAAGATGCAAACATATCATGACTACACTGCAAAAAAATAAAATATATCTTGCCAAGTGTTTTTTTTTTTGTCTAGATTCTACACTTGAAATAAGACAAAACTAGCAAGTAGCTTTTCAGCATGATATATGAGCTTGTTTTAAAAAAGTAATTCCTTAATATTGATCAAAAAGTGCTAATTCCGCTCGCAGATTTGAGCACTTATAACATGGGAAGAATGTCTTGTTATAAGTGAAATAATCTGCCAGTGGAACTTGTAAAAAAATTTTAAATCAATATTAAGAAATTCCTGTCTTAAAACAAGCTTTGATATATTTCTTAAAAGTTGATTGTAAGTCAGTTTTGACTTAATTTAGATGTACTAGAAAGTAGGCCAAAAATACTTGATTTTATGTTTTTTTGCAGTGCAGGAATCCAAAAGGTAACGAACAGAACAAACTAAGTTAAACGTGTATTGGCACAATCCTCCTTAAAATTAAGCAACTCCATATTTTTGGAGCAAATCTGCAGGCCGCCTGCAAAACATCTTAGGCTCCAACCTCAGCACCTCACCGTGTGTTGACAGGCCTTGATGGTAGAAGCTGATTTGGAGCGAACCAAAGACGAGCTGAAGACTAAACTAATGGGTGTCCAAATCCAGAACTCTGTTCACCCCCACATGCACGAGCACGACGAGACGGACGAGAGCAGCGCCGAGGCGAGCGCCGAGCTGACCGCCCCCGGCATGGTCCGCGACCGCAGCGAGGAGGAGAGGGTGACGGAGGCGCAGAAGAACCAGAGGCTGCAGAAGAACCTGAAGGTGAGAGGGTTGTTTTTTTTGTTTGTTTGTTTGTTTCTTCAGAGGTTTCGGGCACAAAAACCAAACAAACAAACAAACAAAAAAAAAAAAGGCTCACCGCCCAGGGCGCCACTCTGTTTGGATGGGCTGGAGGAGTCGCAGGTACGGTACCGTCCTTTTTTACGATCCGAGCAACGTCTCTGTTGCTTATTAGCGCGAAGTCAATGGGCGTTGGGTGTTTTTTACAAGGTGCGTTCACCACCACTGACTAATGCGGCGCTGATTCATAGCTTCTGATTCAGCATTAGTGAACATTTTGCAGTTTTTCTTTTTTTTTTTTCTTTTGTTTAAGTTTTAAAAAAACTCAAACTGGCCTAATCTAAGCTGGATAACTGAACTCTGAACAGAGCTCCTTTAAAGCCCCTCCGCGTCCGCCGTGGACCCGTCGGGTAGCGCCTGGCAGCTACAGGGTTAAAACCTGTTTCAGACTCCACGAAACCTACGCTTGTGAACGCTTGTGTTGGTGTAAAGGAGCAGAAAAATGTTTATTATCATTATTACCGTGAATCCTTTTAATGTGTCTGCACAACATAAAAGCGAAAATTGTCAGAGTTCCTCAAAAAATATTGTTAAGTCTCCTGCCTCGACTTGCCTCGTCTCGCTCCTCTGACATCAGCGCGCGAGGAAGAGGTGCTCCTGCTCGCCCAGGGCACTGTTCATGCAAAAAGCACCACTGTTTCCAGGAGTCCCGGTCCAGCTACAGGTTAAACCTTCCCGAGCCGCATGGAGCTTTTAGGAGATTAAACAAATTAATTTTGAAATGCACTTTCTGGGAACCGCGTTTTGCGAATTAGGAAAGCGCTCCTGCTGAAAGGGGAGACAAATGTTGCAGATGGGGAATGAGCAGTTTTTATTAGCAGATAACATAATCAAGCCAAACAAGGCTGCATTAAGGGGCACAAATCCTATTTCTTTCTATACACAAAGCTTTAGCTCCATTGGCAAGCTGAGAAATCTGCACAAGTACTTGTTAACACATAGACTTAAGCCCTTTCTATTTATAAAAGTAATCTAAGAACAGTGCACTTCATGACTGTAATAGTACATAACCAAAAAGATCTAAATATTCAAACCCCTTGAACTTATTCAGATTTTCTCTGCTTTTATTTGATTTTATATGATAGAACAACACAAACTAGTTGGATCGTTGCGGTGCGGAAAAAAAACAAAACGTGGCAGTTGTTTTTGCAGAGAAAAACTTCTTAAAAGTGTGGAGTGTGTCTGCATTCAGCCGCCTTTGCAATTTTACATCCAGATAAACTGCCGGTGGAAGGCCTCCGAGGTGAAGGAGTTGTGGAGAAAATTGAAACGATAATCCCAAGTTTTGAACATCTGACCCAGCTAAAATTTGCAAATTGAAAAATGGAAAAGACGCAAAGGTTTTCCTGAACTGACGGGGTGACACACACGATTAAAATCACAGTCAGTGGTAACATCCTGTTGTTAAATTACATGACTCGTGCGATGCAAAAAAAAAAAAAAAGTGGTTCCACGGTAGTTTTGGAAAAATATCGCTAATTTTGATGCAGATGACGGAAAAAAATCACCTCATTCAAGCGCACAAACTTTTTATTGAAAAACGTGACTGTTTCTAAAATGGACGTGTTTCCATTAGGCAAATTTATTTTTCGTAATTCCATCTTGTGCAATTATACGGATGATGGAAATGCGGCTTATGTTTATCTGCGAGGTTGACCCAGTCAAAGCCCCAGCCTGAAATCTAATTGAGTCTTTGTCGGAAGACTTGAAAATTGCATTTTATTAGCAAAAAATTTATATTTTCCCTTTCGCTTCACAATAATGCCTTTGTTTATTCACATAAATCTCTAATAAAATCCATTAAAGTGGGGTTTTCAATGTCTAAATCTGAAAATTCACACTCACAAATAAAGGCAATGCTTTTTGAAACAGCTAATACCTGATGAGCATTTTTTTAAATTTTATTTTATTTGAGCATGCATTCATTTAACTAACCGAAGCTGTCCACTGTGATAAGAGGAGCCAGTGACTGGGCTGCAGAGTCGTTTTACTCTTGCCCTTTCGGCGAGTTCTTTATTTCCTGTTCTGTGTCAACCGGTTTATACTTGGAAAAGCAAATTTGAAATTTTTCTGAAAGTTTGGTTCGTTCTTTCCTGTTTTTACCCCGGGTTTTGACTCTTTGTGTAAATATGGCAGAGTAATTGCTCCTCCAAATTGTGCTTCACCAGAACTAAGTGCACTTTACATAATTAAACATCGTTGCACTCATGGTACATCATGATTGTTATGGTTTTCGATCAAATGCGCGGATCTCGTCCACCGTCTGAACAACATATGGTGTTTTAGAGCAGGCTGGACGAAAAATAACCTGAATAAATGATGCCAATCGAGAGGTTGTTTTTTTTGTTTCGTTTTTTTTCTTCGTATTCTCCTTCTTCTTTTTTGTCAGATGGAACTGTGGGGGCCGGGGTTTGGCGGGTTGGGGGGAGCGTGGCAGAGAGAGGAGCGAGGTTGCTGAATAGTCTCGCAGAATGAGGCAAAAAAAAAAAAAAGAAAAAGATTCTATTCTCCTCTTTTCGCTTTCAGTTCCTGAGCACCGAGCTGGCCAGAGCCGTAGACGAGAGCAAGAAGACCCCCAATGACCTGATCCACGCTGAGAACGTGAGGGCAGGCCGTGACAAATACAAGACCCTGCGTCAGATTCGCCAGGGCAACACGAAGCAGCGCATTGACGAGTTTGAGTCCATGTGAGACGGCGAAGGCTCAGAGCTGCGCTAAACAGCGAGGACGAAGTGGAGATTTTAGATGAGTAGAGGCTGATTATTACCCAGGAAAACGTCTCGGTGTAACCGAATGTGACAGAAAAATAATTTATCACGCTGTGAGTTCTTTGGCATCTCCTTTTTTTTCCTGTTTTTTTTTTTTTTTTTTTTTGTTGAAAATAACAAACTGCCCCCTGAAAGCATGTCTCAAGTTCCACCCAGTAGTTGGAAACTTGTATCTTTCTCGCCCTTTGTTCCCCCACCCTGATGTCTGATTACACACACACACACACACACACACACACAGCTGCCATTTTAAATCGACCGTCCTTGTGAAACATTTCCCCACCGTGGATCAATCGGGAAAGATTTTGAGCAGCTTTGCAGGTATTCCATGTCACACTTGTTGTCTGTCTTAGAGAATTAAGAAAAAAATAATAATGCCCCGGAAGCAAATATCAGTACTACTCCGTTTTCTGTTCTGTTACCATATAAATGAGTGAGCGAGCATCGCCTTCAATGTGCTTAACGAGGCATATAGTCACCAATTATAACTTTGGTACACAAAACACTGAGTTCCCAGCATCATCTCCTCATCACTGCACTTACAGTTTTATTATCCAGTCTTGCAAAAATGAATGTGTTTAGATACAAATCAAAGATTTGGAGCAGTTTTGTTGGGTCTTTATTCCCACCCTCACCTCCTCCCCACCTCTAATGAATGAAAATACAAAGGTACATTATTAGGCTATATTTGTTTGGTTTACTGTTAATAATTGTTTTAAACATGAGTGAATTGTTCACACTTGTAAGCTTGTCATAATTAGAGAATAAAGAGAGAGTGCACCCTGGGTACATGTCGGTTTATATTCCATTGTGGTTTAACACTTGAGTGGGTTTATTCTATTTTTATTTTTAAACTGTGGCATGGATGAAAATCTGAGAAGTGTGGCATGCATTTGTGTTGACCTAAAAATCCCGCCCCCCCTTCTTTTGTTTTTTTTACTCTTATACCCAAAATAATTATTAAAAGTAAATAAATAATTTAAACTCAATATACACAAGGTTGTCACATGAAGTATAAAGACAAACTTTAGTTTATTTCTTTTGGGACCAACACAAACTAGAGATGATTTCTTTCTTTTTTCTTTTTTATTATTACAGGAAGGCAAAATGATACACAGTGTCCAAATGTTTCCAAAGAATATTCTAAAACGTCGGGTATCCATTCGACGTATTGCTGCTGCTGTAGAACAACGTGTTCCACGTTGTGTTTTTGGGACTGGTTCTTACTAAGCTAAAAGACTTCAGCGTTCAAATATGACATTCTGAATCTCACTCACACCCAGCAGACCCTCGGTTGGATTCGGGGATGGACTTTGACTAGGTCGTTCTGACACATGACCCACTACACTTTGACTCCAGCCGTTCCATTGCGGCTCCGGCTGCTGAATGGTGAACTCTGACCCCATTCTCAAGTGGTTTTGGAGATTTTTTCCCCCCTCTCTATTTAGCTGAAGCCATCGTCCACACAGTCCCAACCAGCATCACCCACAGCATGATGCTGCCATCGTCTAATTTCACATTGAAGGCTGTGTACGCAGAGGGACGTGTGCACTGTTAGTTTTCTTCAAGCAGCATTTCACATATATAAAAGTCCAGTTTTGGTTTCATATTATGAATACATTTACCCCCCTTCTTCTTTTAAATATGAAATTATTTTAACAAAATGTATTATTCTCCTTCACAAGTGGCCTCTACTATCATGGAAAATTCTCTCAAAATCCACCAACGTCATAAAAGGTAAAACAGTTCAAGGATTTGTTTTTTTCCTTCCTTTCTTTCTTTTTTTTTTTTTTTTTTTTGCAATTCATTGTGACCACGGACGTTATTAACAGTGGATATTCCTTCCGGCCCACGCTTAATGGGATTTTATCATTTGAAACGATGGGAGGGAAAGTGGACAAACAAAATTGTGCAAACTGAAGTATGACAGCTGCAGTTTTTGCTCTTAGGTGTGGACAGTGACATTAAGTGGATTTACTGCCTAATCGCTGCTATTCTCGCGAGATCTATTTACTTTTCGCCCCCCCCAAATAACAGGGGAAGAGGACGAGGAGGGGGGTGAGCCCTCACTCAGATAAGTTACGTTACGGCTCGCCTTGTGCGCCGTGGAGTTATTGTTCACTTTGCAGCTCTGACAGTGTAGCCAATCAAGGTTCAAAGTCCTCCCACTGCTGTCTCTATCGGTTACAGTTGAGGTTAATTTTAGTAGCGTGCAAACAGCCTAACCCGAAGCGCCGCTCTTGAAAATGGTTTCTTTGTAAGAAAGAAGGAGACAGGGGGGAGAGAGGAAAGAAGGGGGAAAAAAAAAAAAAAAAGTTGTGCAGCGCTTCATTCGCGGATCGGATCGGCGGGACGTCCCTTCCCTTCAGCGACGTCGTCGGCTGATCTGAATTCCCCATCCGCTGAGACGCATGAGTGGAGTCTTACTGAGTAGGCGTTTTCTCGCCGGGAAGGGGGGGAGTGGGGGGAAAAGTGGTTTGTTTGCTCTCCGTGCACTCTGCTTTAACTCCAAGGACGAGAGCCGAAGATGGCCTTTCGCTCCAGGCTGCCCGACCGAGACGAGACGGCAAACTCCCTGAGGATGGCCGAGAGGGACCGCATGGAGACCGTCGACGCGTACGCGTGTCCGACCCTAGAGCTCAGCCGAGCCGTGTCGGTGTCTCTGGGGCTGGACCCGCTGTCGTCTCCGCTCGGCGGTCTGAACCAGTGCCCCAGCAGCGCCTTCGGAGACTGCGAGCCCGCCGCCGCCGGCGGAAACAGTTCCTGCGGAGCGCCGGAGTTGGGCACGCCTGGAAGCGCGAGCTCGGAAGGAGGCAGGCTGGCCCGAGCCGACAGCAGCCTCGGCGTGGACGAGTTTGGGGAGGTATGCCACGGTTTGCGGCAGGTGAGCTGCGTGGATCAGTTCAGTTCGGGGGACATGGACGGCGCGCAGTCTGTGACGCGCGGCTCGGTCATCTCCAGATTTGTTTGCAAGGACTCGAGCATGTTCATGAACTCGATAGCGGAGGTTCCCACGGCCCCCCAAGTGACTGAAGTTGGATCTTTGAAACCGTACTCCCCCTACTCTGCCGAGGCGAACCTGTACAGAGAGACCCAAGGTGTGTGGTGCGCAACCGAGCGCGCGTACGGCGAGCGATCCGAGCCGCATCGAGGCGCATACGACGGACACAGTTTCTTGTGCAAATACTGCGGACAAACCTCTTTCGGACCCAGGCAAGAGTGCGACTGTGTGTGGTACAGGAGAGGTGAGCGGGGCGGTAAAGGCGGTGCGCCAGTTTCGACGGTTCAGGCGTTCGGCCAAGTGGAAAGTTACCCAGACGCGATTCCTCAAGGGCAAAGCGCTTTTTCCACTATCAAGACTGAACCTTCCGTTTGGGTGCACTGCACAGATCGCGGCTTCAGGTAAATTACTGCTTCTGAGTTCCTTCTTTATTTGTTTCAAACCCAGAGGACAACCTTTTTCTTTCCAGAGCCGCCTCAAGCCATAAGCAAAGTAAGCAACTGCTTAGGGCGCACAGGCCACCAGGAGGACCGCAAGAGTTCCTGACCTCTCACGGAGAATATATGTTGTTTTCTCTTTGTACTTGAATTTTCCAAGTTCTTAGTCATAAAGACCGCCCCATTGAGCCAGAATTCCAACTAGGAGTGTCGGAGAGTTGCTCAGCAGCACCAAACTTTGGATCCAATATGGCTGCCGCACATAAATCATGGGGAAAGTTGCCAAATGAAAACTATAAATTAGGACACTTGATGATTTGTATCTCGTGAAACCTGTTGCATACACAATGCAGTGCAGTCTCTACTTGTGAACATGCTCTTTTAGTGCTTAGTAAAATTTTTATCAGCTTGTGCTCCTCCTGGTTGTTAACACCACAACAATTAGCTTCATGAGCCTATAACTCCCGTGTTATGGGTTCACAGATCCAAGCTCCTACCTCCAAGAAATCAAACATAACTGCATCTTAAAAAAAAAATAAAAGAAAAAAAGTTAAACTAAATACTGCCCAATTTTGTAGCTGTGTGTGGTGGCAAAAAACAACAACAAAAAAAACAAACAAAAATCAAATATTGTTCATTATAATATGAATTATTTTCTGGCACAGACCAAAAACCATCTCAAAACTTAACATTTTTAGTTGCTTTTGATTAAATATATTTCTTAAAGGCATTCCTTAAAAAAAGAAAAATACTGTGGATATTTTTCTTCTAAATTTTACGTTTTTTAATTGACCTTAACCATGTCTTCTTCTCCTTGTGTCGAGCTCAAGTCATATTTTATATCCCATGTAATTACAAACTAATCAATAATTAAAAGGTAAATAATTTTTCCCCCCCTTCCAGACTCTGCTGAGTGTGCGTTGGATTGCTGCACTCCAGGCACAAATACCAAACCCAGGCTTGTCTCCTCTCCGCAATTTATTTACAGCTTCTTTTCTTTTTTTTGTTATTGAAACGTGACCTGGAAATGGGGTCTCAAATAAAATTCTTGTTCAGGGTTTTTCATACAGTCTTGGGTCAGGTCTGGTCTGGGTCCTGCCACTTTTAATTTTCACGGACTATCAGTCAATCCCTTCTGCGTATGGTGGAAAACAAAAGAGCAACGTGGTGGTGGTGGTGGGGGGATCACGCTTCATTACAGCAACGTTACTGACAGGCATTTACTTTTGAAGCGCAGTGGTGGTGAAACCACCTGATATCTGATTTCAAACCCAATTTCCCTTTCTTGAAAAGCCACATGGCATTGATAGCTTGTGTGTTGATTCAAAAAACAACAAAAAAAAAAAACCCAAAAAAAAGAAACGTGACCGTGCCCCCCTTGTTGGCCATGACTCGCATTGTTACTTTGTGGAATCGTGGCCTGTCCCGCTGCAGCAGCAGCTGCGTATCTACACGAGAAAAGAACTGCCCCCCCCCACACACACACCTCCCCACCTCCCCCAGTTTTATTTTATTTATTTTTTTGCGCTTTTCTGCTCTTGGCCTTGGCCGAGCTGCGTTTCAACATACAGCCGTTGTGAAGCAAAGTTCAGCCAGTCCCCCCACCCCCAAAATATTTTTTTTTTCCCAGAAACGTCCTTTTATTTGTGCTGCAGCTAGAGCCGACTTCCAGACGGGGAGTTAATGTATCAGCGTGGCCATAAACAAGAGATACAGCACCTGTTGCTGGTTCGGTGCTCGGAGTGGAAGAGTCTAAATGTCACGGGTTGCTGATTTCCAGAACTGTGGCATTCTTTAATCACAAGTTTTTATTTGTATCTTATTTGAATTCATCTCTTGTGTCATCGGCTCTGTGTGATAGGGAAACTAGTTGTAATTGGATTGGATTTAAAGGGCTGGTGCTCTAATTCTCCACATGGAACAGATTCCACTGACCTTAATCTATAAATATATCTGATTTACTCTGTCATTAAATGCTTTTTTTTTATGCATGTTATGACTGAAAGTAATAAAACGGACCCTGAAATACTCTTATTGTTTCCTCCCCCACTGTTTATGCATCTTTTAAAACCATTCAGACAGTGGTCAGTATTAGGCTGTCATGGCGTGATCACTTACGCGTTAACATTTTTTTAAGCAAAAATGCATCATTAGTAGGGTTTGCTATGGCCCACCACCCAGGGTGCCCTTGGGTTAGTGGGTGGCAAAACAAAAAAAAGATATCACTTACTGACCTGTGCAGCATGGAGTGGAGTGTAAACAGTGTTAGAAATAATGGTTGTAGACGTCTGCTGGCTAATTAAGTCGGTGTCTGCCTCAGTAATCCTGTGCAGGGCTTCATTAGATCTTGGCTGATCCGTCTTTTCCTCTTTTCATCGCTTCTCCACGAGCTGATTCCGGCTCGAGACGCCTGAAATAATTTTATAGCTAAAGAAAGGAATGTAGGCATGTTATTAGTGCGTTTATGAAGCTTTACTGAAGGAGTGAGATCCACCGGCCTCGTCGGTGGCGGCTTTTCAGGGATATGGCTCACCACCCGGGGCGCCAGTGTGAAAGGGGGTGTTGTGCACTGGGGAGGGACTGTGAAGTATATGGCGGCTCGCTGGTTTATAGAATTGGCATCTGATTTAAGATTTCCATCCATCGTTATGTTGAATTGGGGCTTGTGGACTTCTTAATCTGATTAAAAGGAAAAAAATATATAGTTAAACAAAACTCGGTTTGTTTATAGAGGTGGTGCTTTTTTAATGTTCACACCATGATTGGGTGCAGTTTCTTTCTTGCCCGTGAGAAAAAAAGTAGCAGCTTTCTTTCAGCCAGCTGATTGCAGTGTGCAGCTAACGTGTGGAAGGTGGTGGCGCTATGTTACTATACAGCTGGAAAAAACCTCTCTTGGTCTTTCTCTGGCATCTTATTTAAAGTAGGGCTTCAAAATAAAATCTACGATTTGTTTCAGACCAGATCCGATTTTAAGCGATCACCCCCTCTCACCCACCTCGATTTGTTTTCTGAAAAAGAAAGCACAATTGACAGAAAATATTTTCAAAGAGTGGCTTTTAGTTTAGTTATCCTTTCCGTGAGTTGTATGATGGAGTACCAGGGCCAGGCTACGAGCCATTTTTGTTTACTTTTCAGAATATAGCCGTGATATTATCAGAGTAAAAATATAATTTCACTAGAAAAAAAACATCCTAGTTTGTACGGTTCCTTTTTCGAAACAGACACAATCATTTGCATGAACGTTTCAAACTCCTGTTACTTATAATAATGTAATGTTGTGTTAAAATATAAAGTATTGATAAGTATTATGTGTTGTGTTTAAAACTAATACCAAAGTATAACTTCACACAGCACTCAACATTTCTAATTGTAGGTTTTTTGTTATTTTTCTTGTTGGAGTTCTCATAAAAATAGTACTTATTTGTCCTAAGATTATGAATTTCTTCCCGTATTATTCCAACTCAATTGTAGTCCTCCTGTATGTTTGTAATATTTCGACTTTATTCTCGCAATTAAGTCTAAAATAAATCACAGCCGGGCAATAATAGTCTGTCGTAATGTTGACCTGAATTCAAAGTGCAAACACAAAGAACCTGTAAAACACAAGATGGCCGCCCTGGGAGTGCTGACGCCACTTTGGATTATGGAAACCCAAGAACCGCATTAATAATAAATAAGTAAATCCAAATTTTCCAAAAATTGAATCTTAAAAAAAACAAAAATTCGATTAAATGATAGGATCGATTTATCTCGTTGCCCTAAGTTAAACATCTCCAGTCCAAACCATGACGGAAACTTTAGCGATTCTTGAAACTGAAACATTTGAAAGCCATGGCTTACCATCATAACCGTCGCAATTTGTGTGCGTGTGTGTGTGTGTGCGCGTGTGGGCGTGTGTGTGTGCACCTCCAGGCATGAGGATTTTTTCCCAGGCGTGTTCCTGTCAGACAGGAGAGTGTGTCAGGTGTGCGGTGACGACGCCTCGGGTTGTCATTACGGAGCGGTCACCTGCGGCAGTTGCAAAGTGTTCTTCAAGAGGGCTGCTGCAGGTGGGAATGACGCAAACAACACCACAATGCACACACACTCACTGAAGCATCCCTGAGTGCACATCAAGATTACAGTATGCATCCCCTGATTTAATTTTATACACCCACCTACTCTCTAATGCCGTCAGGGCCCAGTGACCTGACATTATAAGGCCGAGCAGTTTGTTATCAGTAAACACCCACGTGGCGTTGCTATGAGTAAAAGGCCGAGGCAATGTGGATTTTTTAAATTTTTTTTTCCTCCAGGAAAGCAGAACCACCTGTGCGCCAGCCGGAACGACTGTACCATCGACAAGCTGAGGAGGAAAAACTGCGCCTCGTGTCGGCTAAAGAGGTGCTTCATGTCCGGAATGAGCCTGAAAGGTACGCAGCTTGTAGGCATTAAATCCTAAAGGAGAGAAATGTACCTTAACAACAACAACCTTTAGTGTAATATCTTCCTCAGTCTAACAGGGTTTTTTTTTTCTCCCAGGACTGGCCCAAACTGTATTTATCTCCCATTTATTTTCCCCTCATCTCTGACCAGCTTTTTCTGTCCCTACAATTAAAATTGTATCCCCAAAACATTGTGCCATTCCACCGCCATTTTCCACAGTCGGAATGGAGTTTTCAGAGTGATGTTCACCATGTCTCCGACACACCCCAAACACAACTTTTATGGCTTTCTCATTGTTTCTCTTCCAAATATTTTAAGAACACTAATAGTACAGCTAACACTTTCTTCCTGCTGAGTTCTGCAGCACCTCTATAGTTATGTCGAGGCTTTCAGCTGCTTCCCTCCGATTCGTTTTCTCAAAGTTTTGCCCTACGTGCGCTTTCTATTTTTAGGTTTTCACTTTAAGGTGAATGTTTTCTAAGCTAGACCTTGCTTTAAACGCCACATCTTTCTCCCCTGACCTGTCTGCTTTTGGTTCTCCAGTGTTCTCTAACAAACCTCGGAGGCCTTCAGAGAACAGCTGGAGATTACATTACACACAGATGGACTCGATTTACGAATTAGGTGAAGGCAATTTCCTGCATTAGATTTTATTTAAGCCTGTCAGACCAAAGGGAGCTGAAAACATATGCATGCCATACTTTTGCCGTTTTTTTTTTTGGTTTTTTTTTAAAGAATGTTGAGAAACACGCAGTACTTTGTGTTGGTCTACCGCATGAAAGTCCAATAAAACACATTAAGTGTGGCAAAATCCCAAGTTCAAAAGGTATGAGCCCTTTAGCAGGCTGCTGTATTCGCTGTGCACGTGGATAAAGAACGGGTCAGTGTAGTCAAATGCCTAACATTCAACAGAGCAGAACTGTTCCTGCTAAAATTTAGCGTGACAAATTCAATTCAACGGAGGTCAAAAAGAGCTTTTCTGTCCTTCCTGTCTGCCTGTTGGCCGGCGAAGAGGAACTTAACCGACGTGCCGATGATAGGAAACATCACAAGAAGCTTGTGAACAACTTTAGCCTCAGTTGTAGTAACCACGTGCTGCTGTTTTCTTTAGGGACGTTATTTGGCGAAAAAGAAAGAGCTCGCTTGTAAGTGGGGCTTCCTGTTTTAGCAATTTATCTTCCACCTGGTGTGTGATTGTAGGCCGTAGGCTGAAGGGAGCCGGACAGACGAGAGGGGGAGAGGAAGAACAGCAGCCTGGTGCCTGGGGGCATGGAGAGAGGGAAGGGAAGCACAACGTCGTCTTGGAGCCTGGAAATGCTGCTGCCAGGGCTCAAGGTGGGGAGAATTAGTGGCTCACAAGCTCAAATATCAAAGAGATTTGTAAGATTTGCAAAGAGTGTGACCATTATATATATATATATATATAAAAATTGTTCTTCTGCTCCTGCTTCTGTGTAAACTCCTGCAGGGCCTCAACTTTTAGGGATCCCCCCAACTATGCGCTCCTGCCTCTCCCTGCTCACCATCCTGCAGTCCATCGAGCCCGCCGTGGTTAACGCGGGGCACGACCCCGCCCAGCCGGACAGCCCCGCCTCCCTGCTCACCAGCCTCAACGAGCTTGGGGAAAGACAGCTGGTGACCGTTGTGCGCTGGGCAAAGGCAATACCAGGTAAACCGGTATGAGCCGGGGTGAAGGGGGCAGATGTTTTTTTTTCATGAAAAGCGCCACGAGCTGAAAATACAGGCGGCAGCTGTCTCCGACTCAGTATGTGATAAATAACAGCGCCGCTTGGTCGGACCTGTTGACAATCCTCCACAGATACGCAGTTACTTGTGTGACTCATCAGATTATAGGGCTATGAAAATATTTCGAAAGCTGGCATGAGAATCTCGAAGTATCTTTTAGCTCGGTGCGTGATCTCGAAAGTGTTGGATTTCATTTTAGGAGGTTATCGTAAAAGGTTATAAGCCGTTAATATCTCACCTGCAGCAGATAACCCTCGTGGCATTTTCATTCGGTGTAAATATGGGCCGGACGGCCCACCTCAGAACGTATCCAATTCCAAAAAAAATAAAAATAAAAATCACAGCGCTTTATGCTGGCATTCTGTGAAACTTTAAGCAGTTTTCTCATTTTGCCTTTGCGCAATAATTTATCCAACAGCTGAGGATTATTTACACAGGAAGTGGAGGTTGGAGGAGGTGCACCACTAATAATATTTCAGAGTGAAACATGAACTGAGAGAGGAACATGCAAAGCCTTTCCCATGTGAGTAAGGAAGCTAGCGTTCTCTTACATTAGCGGTCACTAATCAGGAGTTTCACACGTCGGACAAAGACTCGGAAATGTTTTATTTTGAAAAACAGTTCGCCGACCCCTCCCCCCGCACTCCTACAAGTAACATTTGTCTCCCTGGTATCATCTCTCCGTGCCTATTGGCGCGCTTGACACGTACTTATAGTGCAGACATCTGACCCTAATGCAGACAGCTGGTCCAAAGCAAAGGATCTCCCTGCAGAATCCACCACACAGGCCCCCTGCTGAATGCTAAATCTGCTGCCGTGCTAGGCACAGCGCCGGTCACATGACCGCAGCGCTTTGTGCCAAAACAGATTTTGCACATGTGTCTCTTCAGCGTATTATCGTCACCCGACGCCCCTGCTTCCACGTATACATAAAATGTTGTCCTGCAAAGCGGCTTTGCCCATAACTGCTTCGGTGCCGCCTATAATTTTTGCCTTTTATACAGTTTTTGCATTTATTTCAGGGAGACTCAGACTGGGGAAATGCTTCATGTGTCCTACTCTCGCAAAAAGAGTTTCACACAGAAAGGCTTGTCATTTTTCTGAACTTCAGCTTCTGTGTGTACAACCATCCAAAGAAAAACATACGGTCGTAAAATGTGCTTTACTCAAGACGATTGTGAATTTTTTGAGATTGGATCTTTGTAAATACATCGTAGACTAAATGAAGAAACCACTAGAGTTGTCTACTGCAAGTAAAAAAGATCAACTACTTGCAAACTTCAGAAAAAAAAAGAAAAAAAAAAGGCCGATCCCTTTAACACTGAAGCAGTCTGGTGCAGAGCAAGCTAGTCTGTTCAACTATAAGCCACTAGAGGGAGATGTGTTCTTGTTTAAGGAGATGATAGAGAAATGAAAATGCACAGCAGGGTCTCTAGTATGATCTTTGATATTATTATGGTCTATATTTTATTAATTGAGTTAATCGGGATATTATTCATATTATTATTATAGTTTCCCCATTTTCTAAAATGTCCATTTTATTAACAGGTTTCCGTGACCTGCATGTGGACGACCAGATGTCGGTGATTCAGTTGTCATGGATGGGGGTGATGGTGTTCGCCTTGGGCTGGAGATCCTACACGCTCACCAACTGCTCCATGCTCTACTTCGCGCCCGACTTGGTGTTCAACGAGTAAGTCATGCGAAAAAGTTTTTCCCGTCCCAGACGTGTAAACTTGAAGGAGTTCTTGGTTGCAAGTTGACTAAAGTTTTCCAAGCCTGTTGCCTCGTCTTAAGAAAACTTTGGTGGGGTTCGGGGGGGAGTTGAGAAAAAGTTTGTTTGGGGCGTAATCTGTTGTAATAATCGCAGCGGCGTGGGGGTTTGTCGGAAATATCGAGAGATTTCCATCTGTCACCGTCGCTGGGAAGCAGAACCACGGTGGAATACGCGCTTCAGAGGAAGACTGACTAATCAAACAATAAAACGCGTGCTTTTTCAAGACGCAGCGGTAAACAAGCGCTTTCTGATCTTAGCACTTCCTTTGCGTCTGATACGCGTGGCCGCAGAGGGATCACCTCTGATGATTTATTCCATTTAATCTCTCTTTTACCGAAGCAGTCGTCTCATTGAGATGTTTGCTTTCGTTCACCTCGATACACGCCGCAACCTTCCAGCCTCCACCCAAAAACCTGTCTTTAACTTCAACTTTTGTCTTTCGTCTTTGCTTTGAACTTCCAAAAAAACAAAAAAAAACCAACTTACTGCCGCTTTTATCACAAATCTCAATGCGTGATATGCATGTACACAGTGTCTTACAAATGCATTCATATTCATGGAGTGGTAAAGCCATTGTTGAAACAAATCTATAAGAAGTCTTGTTTGGAGTTTGTCACGAGTGATGTAGGGGGAGAGCGAACTTCTGGAAGTAGGTGCTTTTGTTAGATGAGACCAAAGTGGAGCTTTGTGGCTTACATGAGTTTCAAAAAGCTAACTGTGTACATTGTGAGCGTACCTCCGCCACTGAAAGACATGGTGGTGGCAGCCTGTTTCTGATGACTTTGGAGGAGTTGCTGAGGCAGTCTGTTGACACGCAGTCCATAAATCCGGTTTTTATGGAGAAGGAAGTCAATGTCAGATTAATGTTTACCACAAGCCATGATAGTGACATGTGGGTCAGGGGTCGCGTTGACGGAATATTTTCTGTATTTGACAGTTTTTTGGGTTATTTTTTAAAACGAAAGAAAAAATCTCAAGGTCGTCCGTCATTTTGACGGATTACAATTTACACCCTTGATTGCTCGGTGCAGATGTGTGCACATTCTCAACTTACTTTGCGCACAGGGGACATCCAGCTAATTCAATCAATAAAAAGACAAAAAAAATCCTTCTGAATATCAGCTCTGACGTGGACGCTGAACTAAATGCATCTTACTGACCAGGAGCTGACAGAGTTATGGACAAGACGCTGATCGGGAGCTGACAGAGTTATGGACGGGACGCTTTGGAGCGCGTCTGCTTCCAAAACTCATTCGAGTGCTGCTTTTAATTCCAGTCTCTAGTGTGGCGGCAGAGCTCAGACTGGCGTTTAGATCTACAGCCGGAGCCCGACCCGAATTTCGGGCTTTGTTGGCACAAAATTATTTGCCTGGATGAAAAGGTCCGGTCTGGATTCTTTGGCGCCTTTTACAAGTGTACAGCACATACAGACCAGATAAAACTAAAGAGAATGCTATATTGTGGATACTCGTCTAAACAGAGGAGTAGGCAGTTTACTTTACTGGAGAAAGAAAAGAAGAAAGGCACAGAAGTTAATTAGACTGCAACAAGTGCGGCGCACTGGACAACTAAATGCGTATGCTCCGCTCCTATCAATCACACGTCCCAAATGATTTGCACCTGACTCACCATGCGGTTACAACAAGCGCCAAAATGGAGCCGGAAGATGAAAAACAAAAGCCAGAGCTGGGGGGAGCTGCTCTGCTTACTCAAATATTGGTCTAAAAATGAAATGGGGTTGCTTAATTTCAGTGGTTGGTTGTATTTATTGGGGCCAATAAATACTTCCAGTGGCTTTTGCAGAGAAAAAGCAAATGTGCTCATTTGCTTGGTGTAGGACGGGATCTGGATTCTCTGTTCAACTCGTTGAATGTTAATTAAACCAAATGAAAATTAAATGCAATTGAATAACCAGAATTCAATCGCAATTATGCACTTATTTAAAACTTTATTATTTTTAAAAAAACAGAATATGACAGAAAGTCTAAATGACAAACAACAAGAAACGCCTAGCGCAACCTTTGGCTCTGGTCAATCGAGTCCAAAATTTAACTTATTGAGCAACTGTGTTTGGAGCAAAAACTAACTTTACATTACCCCAAGCACAGTACCTTTGTAGTGATACATGGTGGTTGCAGCAACGTGCTGTAAGGAGCAATATTGGAAGAAAAGCTGTTAGAGGCTATAAAAGACAGGAGAATGGGGCAGTTTCACCGTCCAGCAGGAGGGCAACACTGAGCATACAGACAAAGCTACAATCAAAGGGTTTTAGACCAGAATAGGTAGTGGTGTTTGAATGGCTCTGTCAAAATCGGATTGAGAAACTGTGAGAAGTCCTGTTCAAAGACACTTTATGTTCAGTCCAACTGAAACTGAGCTACTTTGCAGAAATAAAATGGGCAAATTTCAGTTTCTATCTTTGGGCAAAGGCCCGAATGATTTGTTATTTAGTCATTAGATATTTACAAAATATTTCAAAAAAGACGCGCATTTTTGTTCTGCTTCACTATTATGCACTGCTTTGTGTTGGTCTATCGTGTAAAATCCCAGTAAAAATTACTTTAAGATGGCGGGGTGCGACACAGTTCCATAGGTATTCGCCGTTTTGCGAGCCACTAACCGTACGCAATCTGGTGGACTGCTGTGAGCGGCTTTCGCATGGCGTGCAGCCAATCATGTGCCTTCTCAATTTTTCTGCCATTTTGTGTTACATTAGCAAAACACTCGTTCTCTGCGCATTAGACCTCCGTCACTCCTTCAGGGCCGCCCGCGACCGCCGCGGTTAATGGATACGCCTGCCCGTGTTGCTGACCCTCATTTTTTTCTGCCTATCTGTCATTCTCCTTTTCCATTATCCATCTAACTCATTTTTCTCTCACCCCTGCCGCGCTTTCTCCAATCTCCTCTTTTCTTGTCCCCACAACTATTAATCCTCTTCCTCCTAAGAGAGGACTCTGTTTGTTTCTGCCAGAACATCTCCTGGCTTCACACTTCTGATTCTGTCACACCTTGTATCCGATCACTCCTCTCTCCTCCCTCTAATTCTGTGTTTGTTTTTTTCCCCCCTCCCTTTTTCCTCCCACCATCCCAGCCAACGTATGCAAGTGTCCAGCATGTACGAACACTGTGTGAGGATGAAGCTGCTCGCCCAGAGGTTCTGTAAGCTGGAGGTTACCGAGGAGGAGTTCCTCTGCATGAAGGCCCTGGTCCTCTTCAGCATCAGTGAGTCACCTGGGATCATTTCCAAAAAACAGCCCCGTCGAAGTGAAATACGACTTGAACAGAGCGCGGCCCATGCTCCGGAGAATTGATGGGGAGGGATAAAGTCTGTGAGAGTTATTGTTGTGTTCTGGCTTTGTGGTCACAGTGCCAGTGGAGGGCCTGAGGAGCCAGCGCTGCTTTGACGAACTGCGGACCTCCTACATCAAGGAGCTGGACCGCTTAGCGAGCCACCACGGGGAGACCACCCGGACACAGAGGCTGTTTCAGCTCACGCAGCTACTGGACTACCTCCAGTCGGTAATACATGGGACTCTGTAACCCAACCCAACCCACCACCCCAACCTCGCTCCTCTTCCTCCTTACTCCTTACTTGTTGCTGATCTGTTATGTAAGTGTCATTTTGTCATTTTTGGCCTACTTCAGGTGAGAGTCCTTTGGATTTCAGAACACAAACACTGTATTTGGCTCCCGGCAGTACAGTGTTGGTTTATTTTTACCGAACACATTCAGGTTACATTAACAGAGTCACTTATTCTGTTTACGTAATTAAAAAAAGAGAGAAAGAAATAACTTCCTTGGCAGAAAAGGTTCAGTTCAGCTCTTCTCGTCTCCTCTGCTCTGGCTCCACCTGCTGGCTGCAGAGTGTCACTACTGGAATTCAAAAAATGCTCTGTTTAGTTTAAGTCCAGTGAAAGTTAATTTACATGGCGCATTTACAACAGCCTCAGCTTCACAACAATCACAGCATCAAAGGTGGATAAGTGATTAAACAAGAAATAAAATTAAGTTTGATAAATATAATAAAAAATAAAAATAAAAAAAATTTGGAGCAAAGTACAAAAAAGGCAACAATACGAATAAAAGCCATGACATATTTAATTTCCCCCAAAAAATCTAATTACCCATCTTTTCCTCCTTTTTTAATTGTGTATTTATTTATTTGTCAAATTTCGTCACATCAAAAATGCACATACATATTACCTGTTCCAAAAAGAAAAAAAAAGAAATATTGTGCTTGGGTTGTGGCACCCATTTGCTGTGGCGTTGTTTCAGTAAGCTTATTCAGTGTCACGCTGTTTACTTCTATCCAGATTTGCATTTGGCTTTCGCCAAGGTCATGTAGAAACAATGGGAGAATGCGACCACAGTTGGTTTAGTCTCCAGCTCATCCCAGGTTCTGGACTCTGGTGGCGACAATTATGTTTTATGCTTCTTGAATCACAATCTGAGCTCGATAAATTTTGCCTTTGCCATCTTGGAAAATGCCAATGCCGTCAGGTTAGTGGGAAACAATCCATTGATTGGAACAACCTGGTCATTCGGTATATTTAGGTTGTCAGCTGACCAGAATCTTTGGGTACATAATGTTGCTGAACCTGTACCTGAACAACTGCAGCAACCTCAGATCATAGAACTGCCCCCAGAGACTTGCATAGAAGAGTCCAGGGATGATGTCTGCATCAATTCATCTGCCTCTTTTCATCCAGGATAAATCTGGACTCATCAGACCACATGACCTTCCTACTTTTCTCCAGAGTCCAGTCTTTAAGCTCCCTCTGCCTCACTGATCAGTGCTTTTCTTAAGGCTAGACAGCTGTTTAGGCTTAATCCCTTACGTTCCCTTCGCAATGTTCGTGTGGAAATGCTCTTACTTTAATCTCTGGCTAGAGCTGGGAGTTCTGCTGTTGTTTTTTTATGACGTGAATTCACCAAATGTCTAAATGACCGCAGATCGAGATCATTTTATATGTTTTCCCAACCACATTTCTTCTGCGAAGATGATGGTTCCCCATTGTCTGTCCAGTTTGTGTTGGACAGCCCTTAACCCATTTTTTGTAGTTGCTGGCTGGGTTTCCCGCAGAAAGCTTGCTAAGCCCGGTGGTAGGGGCCCTGGAGCAGTCAGTCAGCGCCTCACCATGTTTTTGTGAAAAAAATGTCAAAAGTTCACAGGAAATTTAACAATATGACTAGGTAATTATATGTTATTGGAAGACATTGTTGACAATACTTAAACACACCATGAGACTGAAAAAAAACAACACAAAAAATATAGATAATTATTAGCTTGGTCTTAAAACAAGTTACGTAATGCTGGTCACATTCAGAACCAACCCAAGACATTGAGTGGACTGAGTAGCTACTCAGGTTTGTTCAGGTTTGTTTGTTTATCGAGAATGACAATTCAATCAAATCTGACCCAATGGTTTCACCAGAGATAAATTAAAAGCCTTAAATTGTTTAATATTTAAATTTAAAAAAGTTGGCAAGTTACCTTTGTGAACATGCAAAAAATAAATGTTTACAGTTTGTTGTGGTACCATAGCTACAAAACGACGCCCTAATTTACATTCTGCTTGAGGCCCCATAAAATTGTGGGCCAGCCCTGGTCACATTTAAAAGTAAAATAATTACCAAAATGGACAATGTAAACGTATATAAATATACCTAAGGTACAAAATTCAAGTATTAAATAATGTCTGCGGCTTGGTGTGGTATTTTGCTCCGCTGGTTGTGATTGATTGGTGTTTATCCAAGCGAACGCAGGATTTGCAAGAAACTCCGGCTGAAAAAGATATGTCTGTGATCGACTGTTGTGGTTCATCGACAATTAAAACTTCTTCAAGTTGCAAGCGCCGACACAGAGCCAAGCGCGTGCCAGAACATGTATTGAGGGAGCAAGTGTGAGATTTGAAAGCACATGCCGCACACTTTTCTTTGCTCTCACTGTTTCTCTCAAAACAAACATCAAACATCCAAAACAAATATGCTAACTCATATTTGCAGTTCGCATTGAGCTTGCACGAGCGGTACGGCTTTTACACTTGACGCTTACCTTGGTGTAGTAAGCGTCAGCAAGGTGACGCTTCTACAATAAGAAAACCTCATTGTAGAAGGTTTTCTTGACCTTCTACAATGAATTCTTGCAGATGGTTCACGCTAATGCGGTTACAGGTGAACCTCCTCTGCAAGAACACCTTCCAAATCACCCTGGTTTGAGTGAGAAGTGGTGCATGCGATCTGCAAAGCGGTGCATGACCAGACCCAACGACAACACGCAAAGAGGCCAACCCGGACGGTGCGATTAGTGCGGCCAGTTCAATGGATCGCCTGCCCCTGGTTTCTACCACCGTTTCTGGTGTATGAAAACCTTCTCTAAAATGAATAAACAAGCGACGCTTAGGGTAAAATAGCTTGTTGTCTGCTGAAAGACACTCATCTCCATAGTAATTATCCTGTTTGAGGCTTTCACCCATTAGCTTTCATAATCAAGGTTATGAATTTTTTATGTTTTTTGGACAGGCAGTGTATTTTATTGGGATTTTATGAGGATGGATGAATACAAAGTAGTGCATAATTGTGAAGAGGAAGGAAAGGAACACATGGTTTTCAACTTTTTTACAAATAAGACTAAAAGAAGGTGTGATGTACCTTTGGCTTCAGCAATATTTTGTTCTCTCAACTTTTACTCCAGTTATCTCTCTTCCAGCTCTGCACATCTCAAGACAGAAGTTTTTAGCACAGGTTCAGTCACATTTGGTGGAGAGCATCTACGAATAATTTCCAAGTCTTGCTGCATATTTTTGAGTGAATTTAAGTCTGGACTTTGATTAGGCCATTCCAACACATGAATAGGTTTTTATCAAACCAGGGATGCAAGCTATGCCTCTGGAACCAAAGTTGGTTTTCCTGACCTTCTACAATGGCTAAAATTAAAAACAATGTATTTTTTTAAACAATGATATGGCAAATATAGAGTTTTGGATTTTTCTGGGTTTTTAAAAAAAAATTTTTATGGAATATTAACATTGAATTTAAACAGAGTGGCACAAAAGGCACAAAAAATTACAAAAGCACCAGTGATATGTTTATATTCATCAATCTTGTCAATAGGTTGGAAACTACACAAAACTCTCTGTTGACCACCACAATTGTCACTTATTGAAACAAAAAGTTATAGAATGTATGTAAAATTAAGTGAAAGTCAGACTTTGCTTTTAAATTGTGGTCCAACAGGAGCATTTTGAAAAAACTCACTACTGAAACAGGCATTGACAAAAACGAAAATACCTGTAACTTCATGTTTTTTTCTGCGACCTTTTGCCACAATCACTGCAGTCAAACGACTTCTATAACCGTCAGTGAGACTGCTGTGACTGCTGTGATTGTTTTTGTCCGCTCCTCCCGGGCAAACTGCTCCAGTTCTCTCGCGTTTGAGGGTTGCCTTCTCCATGTTTCAGCTCCTTCCACAGATTTCCAACAGGATTTAGACCAGGGCTCACAGAAGGCCATTTCAGAATAGTCCAATGTTTTACAATTAGCCATTTTTGGGTGTTTTTAGCTGTGTGCTTTGGGCTGTTACCCTGCTGGAAGACTCACGTCCTGCGACTGAGACCGAGCTTTGTGACGCTAGGCAGCGCATTTTTCTCCAGAATGCCAGGTCTTGAGTTTTCATAGTACCCTGCACAGATTCGAGACGCCCTGTGCCAGATGCAACCTCAGAACATAACCCAGCCTCCTTAATGTTTCACAGTAGGGACAGTGTTCTTTTCTTGGTTTTCTTCATTCTGGGGTCTGTGAATATGGAACTGTCGTGCCAAAAAAGCTCCAGTTCTGTCTCCTCTGTCCAAAGAACTTTCTCCCAGGAGCTTTGTGGTTTGTCACTATGCATTGTGGAAAATTCCAGTCTCGTTTTTTTTTTTTTTTCTCTCGCTTTGGTCTCCGCCTTGGTCGTCTCCCACTTTGGCTCAAAGCAACGATGGATGGTGCGATCTAACACTGAGATACCTTGACCTTGGAGTTCACCTTTAATTTCTTTGGAGGTTGTTCCGGGCTCTTTGGTTACCATTCTTGCTATCCTGCTCTTCAATTTGTCATCAATTTTCCTCCCGCGGCCAGGGAGGTTGGCTAGAGTCCTGCAGTCCTTAGACGTCTGAATAATATGCGCAATTGTAATCACAGGAGCGCCAAACTGCTTAGAGACGGTCTCTCTCGTAATGCTAATTAGAGGACACGCCTTACCTTAACATACTGTATCCCTGTGGTCATCATTATGCCAATCTTTTTTCTTTTTTTTTAACATTTTTGTCCAGGTCTGTTTCTTTAGTTTTATTTTTATGTAAATGATTAAGTTTAACCACATTTCAAAGGCAATGCCTGTTTCTTCTAGCTTAATTTTTTGTAAATTTTAATTTTTCAAGTTATTTCAGTGACAATTGTGGATTTTCTTTTGTCTTTAATAGAGAGATACCAATTCTTTTGTCTGCATATGTGCTTTTTTAATTATTATTTTTCCATCAATTTAAATATCACATAGAAGTTCATTCTCTTTTTTCAAAAGATTAGTGTTTTTATTTTAAAACATAAAACTTAAAAGATTGTAATAGTAGGTTATATTTAGCTGGACTGGGGGGGGGGGGGAGTCTGTTTGGCTTGTAAATGTCCCAAAAACCCCTGACTTAAACCATCCCAACACCAATTTAACTGGGTTTAGGGCAGTTTTTCCTTCTGGAAGTTGAAACTCCACCCATGTTTCAAATCTTTTTCAGCCTTTAGTGGCTTAATTTAGTTGCACTGGATTTTAATTGGGACATCAGCACAAAAAAAGGGGCAAATACAAATAAACCACAAAAAAAAAAAATGGTTCAAAGGAATATGGATACTTTCAGGTTGACGTCTTTAAACATCTGTGCTATCAGGTTATGAACTACTGGAGCAATAAACCATCTATGCTGTCTTTATTAGCAGTGTCAGCTCAGGATACTTAACGGCCCTCACAGCAATGCTTACTTTTCCCCCGGCAAACCAGACCGACTGAGAAAAATTAGCAGCAGACGTTTGAGTTCTAAAAGTTGTAAATTACAACGTGTATCTTTACATTCACAGGAGTCTGAGACAGAAGGTATGGCTAGACGGGAACCTGAAAACTCACATAATGCGTTGCCAGATTAAAGGGGGTGTCTATGCATAGTTTTTTGGGGTGGGGGTTTGTCCGTCCATCCTCTGTCATCGTTTCTCTCTCTCTCTCTTTCTTTCTTTAAAACATCTGCGCACATTTGCCTCCAAGATAAATTCCATCAGTAAAAGCTGAAATAAATCACCGGCTGAGAGCTTGTTTATCATGCGGACATGTCAGGCAGGCTGTGAGCTTTCTTTCTTTTTTAAATTTATCGCCCAACTATTTGTCGTTGTGACCTTAGGGAGCTCCTGAGAACAGACTTCTATTTACACAAAGTAAATGTTTTTACTCAAGGAAAAAGGGCTTACAAATCACTTACGCTCGGATGGATATCTTTTTATTTTTAACAAATTAATACATCAGCAGCTCTACTGGTCCCGCTGACGTTTTAAACCTAACAAATGTTTGGCCACTAGGGGGAGCAGGTCGACCACTTTCCTCCTGAAGTGACTTGAGTGAAAACAGTTAAATGCCAGCAGACAAACTCCTGAGATCATTGATCGGGGTGCAACCCCAAGAGGACCGGATCTCTCCTACAGAGAGCAAGTTGTGTCCCTTAAATGCTCTGCTGTGTGTGTCACGAGTTGGAGAGCAGCCAGAGAAGAGGCAGAAGAGCAGAACTGATTAAGGTCTCGCAGTTCTGACTTTTCCCCCCCCCCTTTTTCCACCTATCTGTGGAACATAGAACGTCAGATGTCTTTTCCAGCACTAACCGCCTCGTGCACACGTACGTCCTAACCGCCTCTCTCTCTCTCTTTTCCCCACCTCGTTCTCTCCCCCATCTTAGGTCGTGAGAAAGTTGCACCAGTTCACCTACGACCTCTTCATCCAAGCTCAGTCCCTGCAGATGCGCGTCAACTTCCCGGAGATGATCTCCGAGATCGTCAGCGTTCACGTGCCTAAGATCCTCTCGGGCATGGTCAAGCCCATCCTGTTCCACAACACAGCCTAAGGGGCTCCGACGGCCACGTCCGGGCGGATCTGAAACATGAGGGACGCGTTGCGGTTTTCACGAGGTGACGGAGCCTTTCAATCGGACCCTGACAGACGGAGGGGATGGCGCATTCTTCCAGTGTTTTGTAATCCAGTAAAGTCCACTCTGCTCTTCTTTTTCGCTGCCTGCTCAGTGCATCACACACACACACGCACACACACACACACAACACATGGTTTTTCTCTCTTTTTTTGGTTTCTTGGAGAGCTGATCACAACACTTGCATGCATTCCTGCACATCAGCCAACAAAGTTGGGCATGTAAAACCTCTTCAGCTCTTCTTACCGACTACTGTCAGCTGAAAGATAAAGCCAGTATCGTAGTGAGAAAAACATGTTTGCATAGTTCTCATCCCCAAAAAGCTTTTCTTCTGTGTGCTGCAGTATGACATTTGAACTAGCTTTTTTTCCACAATGAATGTGATTGTGTGCACCTGACAGAGACAGAGAGAGAGAGAGAGAGAAAGAGAGAGAGAAACTGCTTGATTGGCAGTTAATAATAACGCAGTTGTGACTTGCATGCTAAGAGGAAAAGTTATCTCATCCGAAGGCATATAAAAACATTTTTAAAAGCTGTTCTCATGTCTTAGAAAAAGAAAAAAAAACCTTTTAAAAAAAAACTTGACAAATAGTTTTATGTATTGTTCAGTGTGTTAAAATGAACACCTTTAAAGTGCAAGTGACTGCGGTAAAGCTGATTTTAAGTGTATATTTATGAAAAAAAAAATTTACTTTGGATCCAAGTAGAAAATGATCAGACAGAAAAGTCTCAAAGACTTGTTTGCCAGTTAACACTGAGGGAAACTTTATTAAAAAAAAGAGAAAAAAAAAAAACAGAAAAAAAAAAGCTTTTTGGAGTGCCAAACACTGTTCAAGTACAACTTTTTCAAAGTGGATATTTCATAATGCTGTGGAACTTTTCTACCGTTTCTTAAAGGTGTTCTTTGCAAAATGCTTTCTTGTGTGTCGTCATGTGTTCATTGTAGCTTCGATAATAAATGTCCAGTAAAGACACGATGCGTTGGTTGCTGGTTTCTTGCATAAGTGGTGTTGGATTTATGGGCCAAAGCGCAGATGGTATCAATGATGACCTAAAACTTTGACTGTTTTTCTAACTTTTGGACATTTTTAAAGTCTGAATTAGAAGAGTTGCTTTTTTTCTTTGCTAATATGATAACTGGCACTGCTAATAATAAAGTTGAAACTGTTTGAAATGTAACAAAAAGAACATTTGCGATCATTCTTGAAATATAAATACAAAACAAAATGAGTTAAATTACTATTTGTTAAAATCAATTGGGTTATAGATAACGGAAACCTCAGACAAAACAGGGAATATTTGTCAGTTTTTTTTCTTGTTAAACCAATGGAGTTACGAAAGACAATCAACATTTCATGAACTCCAGGATAATAGCATGTAGTCTGAAAGTCCTGACTTCAATACTCTAAGAACATTTAAAATCCACATGTTCAGAAAGATAGAAACCAAATATGAAGATGCAATCATCCGGTTGGTCTTCAGTATTAAGAAGAAAAGAGTTTGTATTTAAGGCACGAAAAGCTTTTGAAATCATAGTAAAACCTTTTAGGTCCATTGTAACAGGCTAAATGTAAACCTTTTCCATGACAACCAAAGCTGGAACGCGCCATGGCAACAGTCAGATATGCTAGCTTACTGATAACTCTGACACTAGCGTTAGCACCGTGGCTAAAAGAGATAAATCTGGAAACAAGCTTAAGTTTTTGCTCCAACAGAAAAACTCCTCTAACCACACATCGTGTGACTTGTTTCATATGTCTTCTTTCATAATAGAAGGCATATGAATATATCAGCGTTAGCATTTCCTGCTGGATACCAGCTAACCGAATCGACATATTTAGAGTCTCATCTTTAGCTTTAGTTGGGATTTATTACCGAAATAAAGGAGCTAATTTATGGACGTTACGTTATGAAACTAATGTGCTTCATCATGACTTAAACAAAAGAAGAGTGGCTGACATTTAATACTCTCCACAATTCCTTTTTATAGCGTGGTGCTGTATTTACAGTTTCAAGCATCAGTTTTCTGTCAAATTGATTTACTTCTGCCATGTTTTCCACTAGCGAGACAAACTCTACAGGACACAACACAAACAGAAATAACGGGGTTGACAGCTAAATAAATTTAAACAAGAAGTTGTGGAAATTAGTAATTAGTGGAGAAAACGAGGGACTAAACCCACTTTCTTCCTAATCCTTTTCGAATAAATTGAATCTTTTTATTATTATTACTAATATTATTATTATTGATTTGGGTACATCTAGACTTTTCTTGATATTTTCTAATTGCCATTTTCAGGTGGTTGTTTCTTGTCTTTTCTGACTTGTCAAGACTAACACAAGACTTCCTTGTGTTTCTCATTTGAAGAGTGGCCAAGAGAAGAGTTTGTTAACTTCCCTAAAAATTATGATTAACTGTAACAAATAAATAATGAAAATTAATAGTTACATTGCTGACATATTCTTTCACCTATTATTGTGGCATTTAGCAAACAGGAATAATTTTAGTAATTTTAACCAACCTAGTTCATTTTAAACGGTGAAAAAAGGTATGTCTTTTCATTTGGTATGTGTTTTTTATGGTGCAGCGTAGTCTGAATACATTATACCATCTAGAGGTGCTTTAGCTAAATAAAATCGGAAATAAGCACAAGTGGGACATCTGTTGGATCTATTGACATTTGCCCCGCAATGTAATTGGACACAGATTCACTCCCGTGTTTCAGAGCAGTTTCCATTCAACGGTCACAAGCGTGGACCTCTCCGCACTGAAGGGCTACGATAAATAAAATATACATGAAACAGACATGGAATGATTCGGGGTCAACGAACTCAAAGGTCAGGGCGCTCTGACTATCAGATGAGGACGTCGTCACTTCTGCCAGGCGGCGCTGCCTGGAGCGGCAAAACCGACGACGACGACTCCTTAAAAAGTAGCAACTCGCTGCCTGTGATATGAAGTGGGATATTAATTTCTTACTGTTGAATGAGCTGATTTATGACAGATCAAACACCAAAGTGTACTTTAACGTGTCAAACTATGTAGGCTATTATTAGAGATTGAAAGCAATTAAATGCATTGATGTTGTAACTTATTAGTATTTATGTTGACTTTAAATAGGAAACTTTGCTCTAATTACAGTCACATCCATTAATGATGCTGTAAATTGAAGAAAAAAGGGTTTTGTTAAAGCCCAATAATGCTCTTCTTAGTTTATTTATTATTTAGCTAATTAATTATAAAAATGCTAATTGGTGTTACTTAAACAAATCATTAACTCCCAAAAGCTCTTCTGAAAACGTGTCAGAGTTAAATCCATAAGTGGATCAGATTGATTCTAAAAGATCCTACATTATAAAAATAACATTATGTTATAATTTATTAGGGTTATTATTAATGATCAACCATCAATGCTGTCTCAGTTTAATTCCCACGTCAGCTGATCATTTTGTCTTCAGTCTCTAACTGGTCTTAAACATTTTATGACTGGAAAAAAAAAAAAAAATCCTCATCTGTTTGATTTTGAAATGGTTTATGACTCCATAAACAAACTCACTACATTAGCAGTTTTGTGAAAGTGATAGTCCAGCTGTTTTTGATGTCTCACTCTGGACAGCACTCAGAACTCCCCCCGGTTTGCAGGGACGGAAACGGACAGACGGACAGAGCAACGACACGGCAACGATCCCGCCTTCAACCAGGAGGACAAACGTTTGGCCCAGTCCGCCCCGACACGGCGCAAAGGATTCTGACGACTCGACGTGAGGTTCCACGAAAGCTAAGCACAAAAGCGTGTGCCTAGGATGGGACGTTTACGCTTCTCCTCTCGGAGATTTGAAAGCGCTCCTCGTGTTTCTCTCGGAGGAGGTCAGAAGAGTTCTGCTGCTCTCAGAAGGAACTGTCAAGAGTGCAGAGACAACCGGGCAATTATCGAGGAGTTTTTTATAGCAGCTGTCATGTGGCAACGTAGGCTGCTCTGCAGCTCCACGAGCATTTTATGCTTTCCTCATGTTTGAAATGAGAGAAGATGATTTATTATATCAAAAGATTTCCCTTTCAGTTTAAGAACGTCAGTTTCAAATTAGTTAGTGTACTTCTGTTAAAATTTATTTTATATTTTTAATTATATTTTACAAAAAAAAACAAAAAAAAACACACATTTGTATAATTGTTGTAGTCCTCTTTCCAACTCTGATTATTGTGGCCATTTCCATGTTTGGGAAAAAAATCATAAAATAAACAGCTTCCACTGAAAGCAACTGTGAGGCAATAAAAAAGTTGCCCTCTGGTAATAATAACATTGAACATAAAATGATCCCCTGTAGTTTTACAGCCCTTCTGTTGGAATGTTGAAATTGAGCTAATTTTGTTGAGTTAGAACATTTTTAAAAATAGTTGCAATTGATCTAATTTAATCAGCTGTTCCACTCGGATCGTTCCTATGGATTAAAACTCAACCCAGATGAAATGTGTATATGTAAATTATGGCACTTATTTATTAGCTCTTGTGCCTTTTAAACTTTCCAATCAGGCGAAGACTCTGTTTTTTTTCTGGATTTTTCATTTTAGAAAGATAAAGTCAGCTGGTCTCTATATTAGAGTTAAATATGGACTCAGTAGCTCCTGATGTTTATTAATTATAAAAACTAAAAAATCTAAATAAATATTTGAGCTCAATCAGTTGTTTTTTTTCTTCTTCTTCTTCTTTACCCGTGTTTTGACAAAATCTGATTTAATTTAGCAGTTTTTAAGTTTTAGTCAGGAAACCGATACACTTTGAGAGCTGGCTGTTGTTGGAGTGCATCTGAAAGCCCAATCAATTTAAAAAACAAAAAGAAAGAAAGAAAGAAACAAGTCAGTCTGGGTAAGCTCCACCGCCATCTTAGGTCCCATTTCCTGAACAACTTCTTTCAACAAGTATTTGTCCCTCTCATAAGTGAAGTGGAGCTGAACGGCGCTGCGAACGCTGAAATATCACTTATTTCTAAAAATATATTCCCGGCCGTCCGTGCCCGCCTGGCTTCTCCCCCCTCCGCCATCTTTTAAAACGGAGCGCCGTCTCGTAGGTTCTGCAGAGATCAGAAATGCATGTGTCGATGTCGACATTTGAACTTAGCTTGGAATCCATTTGATTTTCTGTTTCTCCGAGTCTGCTCTGCATCAATATTACATGTGTGCTCCAGCGCAAGAGGGCGATTTATTTATTTTTTTTCCATTCTTTCTTTCTTTCTTTTCAGTTGTTTGTTTCTGCTTGGGCTGAGGACGACCGCAGAAAGTACAGTTATGCTGACCACAAACAACAAAAAAGTGGAAAGTGTTTCCTTATGTTTCAGAGGGTGGGAAGATTTGCACAAGCGTGGAGCGAGAGAGAAAACAATGAACAATTAACAGAGAGGACGGTTAGGTTACAATTTGGCACCAGAGTAACAGAACAGGTTGAGCACACAACAAGGAAATACATTTGAGAAAGGGTGGAGCAGTTATTGCATAAAAAACAAAACAGGTTACAGCAAGCGCCACTGCTACAGTGACCGGAAACCAATTAGATTAAAAAAGGTGGTAAATTGACACCCCTGAATGGGGGGTTGTGTTGGTGTGGTCTGTCTAATGGAGGATGATTCCTGCCCAAGCACCAGTCCATTAACAACCAATTAACTTCCTATTAATATTTTACCAGACAGGGCCTCTCATCCTGACATGTTTTAAGGAGCTTTTCCCAGGAGGGTCTGAACATGAGCAGCTTTTAGCGCAGCATAAAGAGGCCTGTGTAATGGGCTGAAGGAGGAGTAGGGGCAACCCGATAGCACTGAGAGCTGAGGAGGGGAGACAGACTTCTGCAGCTGGTCCGGCCCCGAGCCGAGCCAAAGCCCGAGTCGGGCCAAGCTCGCACAACTGAGCGGGCAGTGTTGGGGGGGTGAGATCCGTCGGTTTTTCACCGTACCCTGACACCAGATTGGACGTGAGTAACGAGCTCGCGAGCCCGCGTTGAGCGTTTAGAGATGTGAGCGATGACTCCTGTTGTTTGCTCAATAAAACGAAAGCAGACAGCAGCAAATTGAGCTGGATGCTTAACGTTAGGGAGTTAATGACAAGATGCAAAGAATACGAGCTTTGGTCAAATTTTGCCTCCTTACCCCCTGACCCCCAGGTCTTTAGTATATCTTACAAACAAAAGTTATGCTGATCTGTACAAATCTGAGAAGAAAGCTAGAAGACGTCCTGTTGACAGATTGCCGCGAGTCATGAACGGGACAGAGCAAAAGCCTTTTTAGGTCAACATACAAAACATCATCGGTGGGAAAATAACACCTCATGTTAACTTCAAAAACAATTCACATGTGTGAACTTGAAGGCGGCGGCATTATGCTGTTTAGACGCTAGCTAGAGCCGACGGGAAGATGAACAGAGATCAATATGAGATCATTTTGAGAGACAACTTGCAGGGAACCGCAAAACACCTGACGCTGCCGGAGCAATCTTAAACACATTACCAAAACTGCAATTGAGTGGTTCAAAATCGATGGATTAAAGTGGCCTAGTCAAAGTCTAGTATTACAATTTGTACCCTGTACATAGGTTTAACTTAATCTTTTAATTTTGGACGTAATGTTAGCATTTTGATCAAGCTCAGTCAAAGTCTGATAGAGTCCTTGGAGATAAAGATGAGGGTGATGGAAAGGAGGCCTTCCAGCCTCCAAGTCTCAAAGCTCACTCATCACCGAAGAAAACTCATCAAAATGCCAACGGAAGAATGTCGAATTTACAAACGGTGTGATCCCTGCAAGGTCAATGAAGACATTTTCACATAATTGTGATGTCCCATGTTTAATAAAAAAATTAAATGAATCATTCTTTTTTCAAATTGATCGTCCTTTTACTTTTTTTTTTGATTATCTGTGAATCTGTTGTGTGTTTTAACCCTCTCAGGCTCAAATTAAGTTCTAGTTGCAGGAAAAATCTGATATTTGGAGAAAATGATCATATGGGGTAGTAATATACAATTCAGACTTTTTTTCAAAATAGTCAAAATTATCAAAATAATCATCAAGCAAATCTGCAACATCTGCCTGGAGAGGGTTAAAGATGATATTCCATGTCTTTATGCTGTATAGAGAACATGTACAGATGTATAAATATCTATTTTTCTTTTATAAAGCCTTTTTATTTATTCCCTCATTCTGGGAAAGCTGTGTTTAGTTTTTGCTAAGTTTTCACCATAAAACTTGCTAAGCTCGGTGGTTGTGTGCTAGGGCGGTCATTCATCCATCGCCCTGTCGAGTTTTTGAGTTACAAAATTGTTTAAAATTGACAGGAAATTTGAAAATATCACTCGATAATTATGAATTTAATGAAAGATTGGACGATTAATACCTGAACACCAACTATAAAGTCTTTAAAAAGACTTAAATAAATAAGCAATGCTTAGCCTGGTGGGGCCACAAGTAAAGCCTGGTGGCCCGCCAGGCTTATTAAACATTGGGGAAAAACCTGATATTGCATAAAAATATTTTTACATGTAAATCTACAAGGGGTATGAATAATTCTGAGCTTAACAAAGCTGGTGGAGACGTCTCTCAGAAGACCTGCTGCTTTAATTTTGATGAAAGCAAATGTTGTTACCCTTTTCAGACTTCCTCTGTTTAAACAATAATAATAATTGTCAAGATTGTGTATCATTTTCTTTCGCTTCACCACAGTCATAGTCACATAGAATCTCCAGGAAAAAAATTACAACCAAATTTGTGATTGTAATGTGACAAAAACCCTAAACAATGTGTAATGTAGTGTGCGACTATTTCTGCAACCCGCTATGAGCTAAAACACAGATAAGTATCTCCGCCGCTGATCTTCCCAGAAACTGCAGCTTTCTGCTGCGTAAGGCCGGTTTGTGAGGATATTTAAAAACTAGTCCAGGGGAAACTCCCTGCCTGGAGAGGAAAAAGAAACAGAAAGAGGAAAGGAGGCTGAAAGAAAGAGAGGCCATTATGACTACAGCCTGCAGCTACTCCCAGCGGATGAGGCATTTGTCTTCACTTGAAAGTATGATTTATTTTTCCACCAGTCGGAAGGGTTATGTTTGTCACCGTGCAGTGAAAGGACTTTTAGAAATAGCAGCGAAAAAGCTGAAATGGAGATAGAAAGAGAAAGAGAGAGAGAGAAAGGAAGTCTATTTTCTAATGGAGACGTAATGTTTTCCTCAAATACTTCCCTTCTACGGTTACCTTGTTTGGGATCACTTTCAGTGCTCATTAACTTTAGTTAATCATACTGAACCTTGTGTCTAATTTATCAGTGGGGGCATGTGTCTCTGTGTGTTGATGATTAGAAGAAAGAAAGAAAGAAAGAAAGAAAGAAAGAAAGAAAGAAAGAAAGAAAGAAAGAAAGAAAGAAAGAAAGAAAAAANGAAAGAAAGAAAGAAAGAAAGAAAGAAAGAAAGAAAGAAAGAAAGAAAGAAAGAAAGAAAGAAAGAAAGAAAGTGAGGGGTGGAGTGGGGGTGGCTGTGAGAAGATGTGGTTGTATCAGGTTTCCTCCACTGGGTGTAGATGTGGTCTTAGATTTCTCTTTGGGCTGCTGATTAACCGTGTGTGTGTGTGTGTGTGTGTGTGTGTGTGTCAGAGCTGTGTGTGTGTGTCAGAGCTGTGTGTGCACTGAGGAGGGGAAGAACCTCAGCTTTAATTTCCCCCAGCTCCAGATATTACACCCCCGCGCTGCCGCTCTGTTTTTATTGGAACAGAGACCAAAAAACAGCAAGTGTTTACGATGCATTAAAACATGCTGGGGAATTCGAGTGTGCAATTGTAAATCTATACATTTGGCTCCTTTTCTCTCTTTCTCTTTCTCTCTCTCTGGTAAAATTAATTCTTTTATAGACGAGGTTTAACTGTGTTTTACAAAAACCGTGTCATGAAATCTTGCTTATCATCTCGATATGGAGGGTGGCGATAATAAGAGGAAAACACAAGGCCGAGGGTTTTGGGAGGAACCAAGGTGGAAAAAAAAAGTCGAGGGTCACATGAAGAGGTGGGAGGAGTTGCTGAGGGTTTTTTTTTTTGGCTTTCGCTTTACTCTAATGACCATTTGGACAAAGGCATGGTTGAGGAAACCGCATTACATTCTATTAACTGGGCTTTTGTTGTCACTGAACTGTTAATGATGTACAAAGGGAGCTCCGCGGCTCTCCTGGACAATGCGAGCTCTGTGTCTCTAATTATACTCAGGGAAGCTCGGTAACCTTTATACCTGGGGACACATTAGTCGTCTCTAATTAGAGTAAATATTCATTCTGGTACAACGGCGGCATTGCCTCGTCACTCCGGCTGCAATTAACTCTGCGTCTTTTTTTATCTTCTTCTTCTTCCTGCAGGCCTCTTCATATCTATTGCCTAGTCTTCCCCCGCCCTCCTCTTCTTGTCTTCTCCTCTTTCGGTTTCCCTCAGCGGCGTCAGAGGCACCACCAGCTGTGACAAGCACCGCAGCGTCCAGCCTACCTTCCAAGTTCATTATCTGTACACGCACAGACGGGTCCATCCCTCGCAGCCCCCTTTCGTGGTTCCCACGTCGCAGCCAAATGCAATGTGACAGCGCCGCCGCAGTCCTCGTTTGCAGACATCACAGGACAGATTTCCTCCTCTAACCCTCCCCACCCCTCTTCCCCCCCCCCATCCTGATAGATGGCACCCCCTGCTTTTTGCTTGTGCATGCATGCAAGCAGCCGGGTTGCTCCCTCTGCGTGTGCATGCGGTGCAGTTTACGTCGCTCCATTCATCTTGCGTGCACAGGCAGAAGGCCTGGTTTAAAACAATTGCGTTGCAATGATACGAGGGGAGCTTCTCTTGCACTTGCTCACACGCTGTTTTTTTTTTCTTTCTTTTTTTAACTTTTAATGTCCTCTACATACGTTTTCTACTTGACTTTTAGAATGCCTCTCACGTTTCTTCTTTTTTTCTCTCTCTCTCAGACCTTGCATTTTCTATGGCATGCTTATTGACGCCCCCCTGGGGGTAGGCACATCTGACGCTGAGGGGAATGGCTGCTGCAGACTTCAGATATCTTTCCCACACACAATTTCTCGTATCTCGTCTCTCCTCTTTACTCTCCTGCCTTCTAAACATTACACTTGTAGCTGTTGCCTAAGGCTTCGGCTCTGTCATACTGCGAAGGTCAAAACAGACACACACACACACACACACACACTCATAGATTTCAAATATCAGCCCTCAGAGGATCAGATTGTTTTGCGGGAAATCATGTCACGGGTCAAATGATTGAATTATTAATGCCGGTTCGCCGCAATAACAATCTGCCTTTGTCTGTCGTGGGTCCGACGTGATATTCGCAGGCTCTTCCCAGCCTTATTTGATCCTACAGTGTTACAATCCAAATCCAATAACGCAGACTCTGCATCTCCTCCCTTGCTATTGTTTCATCAGTCAAATAGCAATTGTAAGAATGCGTGGCCTCCGAAGTCGAGAGCGAGACTCCAGAAGCTTATTGACTTCTGTCCCATATTTCCAAGGACAATACATTTCTTTTGAAGCTCACGGCGGTGATATCAATCCACAACGCTGGGGCTGAATCTGCCACTGGTTCTGGGAAAAAATAAAAAAATAAGACATGCCTCGGTGGGACGATGACACAACAGACGTAGTCAGTAAGTCAGATAGTCAGAAAGTAATAATAATAGGAAAAAGTTGAGTTCTCAAATTGGAGTTTGTGAAAGCAGGGGAGGTTGAAGCAAGCTTTTTGTATTCCCATCAATGAACTTCAGGCTTATTTCCTGAGGTATTTGTGATTACAATCACAAATACCTCCCACCAAAACTCTCTTCAATTCTTTTGTTTCGCTCAAATTGACCTGACGTTTAAAAATAGCTGACAATTTTCTGGTTTAGCTGAGGTCAAGGCGATCCAAAGTGCTCATTATTTCCTACTATTTCAATGTGTTTAGGATCATTATCCTTTTGGAAAAACCCAACCGTGTCCTTAAGTACAAACACCTTACCATTGTCTCCTCCGCCAAGCCAGACAATTTTTGTCCTATTTGACTCCGAAAATTCCCTCCAGAAGGTATTTTGCTTTTCCATGTGGGGAGCTGTAAATTTTAATCGAGCTTGAGAGTCTCGTTTTGGAGCAGAGGCTTCTTTTCCTGGCCCTTCGCGCTCCCAGTTCAAAGCGACGGGAAGCTCTCTCGCGGTGGCGAGCACCCGACATGCAGGCCTAATGATTCCTGGGTTGTTCTTAAACCAATTTCCTTTTATCTAAAGGTGGCCGCTTGGGTCAGAATGTTGAAATCTGGACACAGCTGGACACTCCATCAAGAAATCGACCCCAGAAGCATATCAGAGCTGGTTTCGTAATGGATAAAGCAGGCTTGGGATTAAACTTCTTGAAAAACCTATGATTCAAATCTGGGAGTGTGCCAGGAAAGCAACCCAGTTCTGCCAAGAAGACAAACATCCAGCCAGAGTTATGTCAGAAGCGTGCTGATGACCACTAAAAGCAATGGGGGCGGGGGGTTCTCTGCAAGTTGCTTGCAAAAACGACTGGGGTTGCATGTAAAAATTTGGTTCTGTGTTCATAATTTCAAACCTGTGCGGATATTTTGAAAATTGTGGTTATAAATCACTTCGGTTGGACAATGCACTCTTAGAAAAGAATGCTAAAATAGAACATTCATTGCCATAAGAGTATGTAAACCTTTGACCTTCAATGTCTACATGTGTAATGTGGTTTTCCTAAAAAAAAAAGCTTTTTATGCTTTGATGTGGAGCCAAGTATGGGTTTTGTTTCTAGACATAGCTCAAAATCAACCAAGCAAATCTGAGGCTTCTTCACGGCTCACATTATGGAAATGAGAGCAGACAATCCAGCGCTCTCTCATTTGCATATGTAAAGAACGGCACTCGGAGAGGTACAAGTATTTTAACCTAATTTGAAACACGAGAGATTAAAGCGAAAGCAATATGGTGCTTTATGACGGTTTTTGAATGGGGTCCGCCACAACCGGAGGCTGTTCCCGCTTCTCGCCGAGCCTGATATGGTAATGAATGTTATTGTGCGAACGCCCGGTGATGGATTCCCGACCTATCAGCTCGAGGAGGATTTCGCGGCCTGTTTATGAGCGTGACCGTGGGGCAGCGCGCCGGAAGGAGCCGCGACGGGGTCAAGCCTTTAGAGTTTATTATTATCCACCCGCGCCGGAAAACACTGGCTCTTTTAGACGACCTAAACATAACCGGCCCGGACACATGGGCTGACAACTTCACTTAGGAACTGCAAATCAAACGGGCTTGTTAATGCAGCTGCTGAAAACAGTCCCATTAGGAGCAGTCACTCCTACTATTTGTTTGGGTTGTTTTTTGTTTTTTTTCTTTCTTTTTCTGCAACACTTTTGCTTAGCTTGTCATCGTCCAATCCAAAGAGTCCAAAGTGACGCAGATATTAAAACGTTTTAGGGAAGATGCTTCTCTTCCTCTTATGGCTCGGGATGGATACAACGCGGGGGGAAAGAAGGAAAGAGGCCTAATAGATTTTTCGGTTTCATATTTCTCGGAGAGGCCGCCGCGACGTCGGGTCCCATCAAGCTTGTTTGAGTCGTTATGCATTCTCATTACAGCTTTAGCAGAAGTTTCCCATCTGGAGAGATGCAATGTCCCTGTTTACAGTCCCTTCTCTCTTCCTCCCCCCCACCCCATTTCAAACCTCATAGACATCCTCCGAGGCCTAAATGAGCTCGAAGACAAAAAGAGCACTGTGTAGTGTTACACAATGCTGCGCAGAAATTAACTTTTTTTTTTCCTTCTTCTTCTTCCCTCATTATGTTACCCCGCTTTATGGGAAATAGAAAACAAAAGACGACATATGTAATTACCGCATGAGTAAAGCGTAAACATGAGGCTGCGCTTTCGGCAGAAGGCTAATTGTAAGTCCCCCCCCTTCACCCCCCATCCCCACCACCCTCTCTCCTCTTCTCCTTCAGTGCCTTTTGAGTTATGCGATAGCTCACGGTGAGACCCGAGAATATGCATACGCGCTCGCATGTAAGCACACACCCACACAGATGCTCCCATGCTGCGTGTGCGCTCAGGGCCATTTTACTTTCAATATTTCAACCAAAAAAAAGGAGAGAGAGAGAGAAGGGGAAGCTCCTCGGTGTTGTTTACTTGCTTTATTGCTATTGCAATGCCCCTTGCAGATTTTATTTTTTCCCCAAATTTTTAAATAACAAATCCAACAAAATAAACTGGAGTAAATACAAAAACTCTGTTTTCAAATATCCAACCCAATCTGGTCCAATTTGTCAAAGTTATGAATTAACTACATTTTAAGCTAACTTTAAATCCCCTCGCCACACTCAGGCCTGGTTACTGCCAGACATGTAGAATCGACAAATCGCTTGAACAGAATCTGTCTGACAACATGAAGTAGGCGTGAGGTTGTAAAAAGAGCAACACACCATTGCTTTGACCTAAACAAAGTCATTGGCATCTATGTCTGGAAAGAGTTACAAAGTCGTTTCTAAGACTGAGGTCTACAACAAACAACAGTGAGAGACACTGTATACAAAAGGAGAAAATATGCAACAATGCTCAGCCTTCTCGGGTGTAGGTGGTCTACAGAAATTACTCCTAGAGCAAAGCCGCGACTGATCCAAGAGGTCACAGAAGAATGCAACAAAAAGAAAGAGAGACTAGGGAAGGAACGCCATCAATGTGGCTAAAATCACGGAGACCTGGCTTGCATTTGACAAAAACTATCATTTGATGGTTTCAGAAAATATTATTTGGCCTGATAGAGCAAGGCAGAACATTTTGGAAGGTGTGTCTTCTTATTTTATTTTTTTTTTACATCTGCAGTAAAAGAAACTGCGTTTTAGGGAAAGAAAATCGTATCAACAGACAAACATTGGCGGTGGTCGTGCGAATGCCTGAGGCGAGATTGTTGCGTCAGCGCTTGTACAACTCGCTGTAATTTATGAAACCACAGATTCTTACACCGGAAAACTGTGAAAGAGAATATCCAGCCATCAGTTTGTGACCTTCAGCTCAAGCACGGTTGGGTTATGCAGCAGTACACCAAAAACTACACCTCTAAAAAAACTAAAAGTCAATGTTTTGGAGTGGTCTAGTCCAAATTCAGACTTGAATCTAATTGCGATGCTGAAGTGTGACTTTAAAACATCCAATTCATGACTGAAAGCCCTCTAATATAACTGCATTACAACAATTTTCCCCAAAAAATATTGGGAGTACATTCCTCTGCAGCGAGAGTTATTGCTACAGTAGATAGCAAACGTCCTTGATGCTAAGGATTAACTTTGCCCGATGTTAAAATTTATTTGAAGATCTAAAACATCAAAGTGACAAAAGAGGGAAAACTTTGATAAATCCGCAAGGGAGTAAATACCAAAGCACTGTATACCAAGGCAGTGCATGGTGGAGCTATCTTCTGAATCTAGCATGTGAGAGCCATATAGTTGTGTTCTTTGCACTTTGTTCGAACGAAGAAGATCACATTTTTTCCTTTCTAACAGCTTACGGTTGCCCGTCGCAGCCTTAAAGCCTCCTTGGACAGTCGAAACCACAACACTCCAACCATGAATGGCATCCTGGCCTTGGACTACACTCACATCATTCCACACATTACTCCCCCGCCCCCTGTTTGATGTGTCGGCGGGAGAGCTAGCCACCGTTGTACAGGTTTTTATTTGATTTTATTGCTCGCTCCGCAGAGCGAATGTACACGGACAGCATGTATGTGTGTTTGTGAGTAGAGAAAGAGAGAGAGAGAGAGAGAGAGACACTCTGGTGTTCAAAGGCAGCTGAGGGGCTGTGCTACTTAAGGCCTATTAAACCTGGAGCTCTGTTCCTCGCAGCCGGCAGAGGCCGAGCTGCATGCTGAGGCTGACAAAACGGCGAAGGGATACCTTTGAACTGGAATCATGTGGGAGCTCACATTTTCACAAGTGCTGCAGAACTGAAAACAATGTTTTGGTGAGTCCCTTGGTACGTGTTTCTCTTCTTTTTTTTCTCGGTTAAGGGCCAGCTAACAGAGAATCTGTTAGGACTTTGCCCTGATGGTGTGATATTACAAGCCCACGGTACATAATCCAACATAGTGCGAGTTATTAAAATATGACCATAGCAGCTCCCCAAGGCTATATAAGTTGCACATAAAGTGTCTCTCTCTTACACATTCACAGACACACAATATGATATGCATTCCTCTGGCACAAATGGAGGCTGTCTGTCTATCCTGCTATATTTGGCCACACAAAGTTTTATCCTGAACTAAAAACAAACTCATAGAGTGCTTTTTTTTAAAAAAGTTTGCGTTCTCTACAAACTTTTATTTTTTGATTTTTTTCAGATTTTATGTGTCAGACCACAGAAAAGTAGTGCATAATTCTGTTTTGGAGAAACAGTTAGTTGTATTGTTAGTTATATCAAGGGTTTGGTTGCTGTAATACCAAGTAAGTTTTTTTCCATTATTGTGGAGTGCATTTAAATTCAACCCCCTTCACTCTGATGAACCTAAATAAAGCCTGATGCAAACAGTTATGTAGGCTATATAGTGCGTACATGTATTTATAACTGACAGTGAAATAGCTATTTTGAGTAATGTTATTAAAAATGGAATCTCAAAAAAAAAGCTTGATTTTTGAGATTCCATTTTTTTTACAAATAAAATTTATACACCTTTTGTATTACTTTATCATATTTCCAAAGATGCCCGTCTCATCTCGGATCAGAAAAAACTTCTTAATAAAAAAATTAAAATTGCCAGGGGATTAAAAGGAAAAACATATACAAGATCTGAAAAGTAATATTTTCAGATGCCTTCAATTTAATCTGACTGAGCCTGTAGATGATTTGATGTACAAAGGAGTAGAAATTTCACTACAAGTGAAAGGTGGGTTGATTTTCTTACAATTATGTTCTGCTAACACCGCGGCTGCCAAAGTGTGAACGTGTTCAAGGGGTAGGAATAGTTTTGCAAGGCACTGCATCCCAAAGCGGAAGGGATGAACTCGGCCTGTAAATCACCTCTTTAAAGACGCTTCATACCATTATTACAAACCTCTTTCCAGTCAGTTGCCCTTAAAGTTGAATCTCAAGAAAAGGGGATTCTTGAGAATCCTGCCTTCAGGGTGGTCTCTGTGCAATGCCCAATTCATCCCCGAACCTCATTTAAAATAAAAAGAGGGCCTGAATTGACTGCGAGTCCTGCAGTAATGAAGGATATGCCCATATTGGATTCATTTATAGACTGAGAGAGGAACACTATTGTTAGACCATAATTCAGACAACCTGCTTCTTTCAACTGTCGTAGATGAGACTCCCAGGAGGACAGTGCTTCAGCATTAAGAGTGCGTCGGCACGCGCGCACGTACACACTCTGCGAGCTCGAGCAGTTTTGGTGCTCGTGCGGTCCCTGTGGGGTGCAGGGCAGGACAGGAGATTTATGTTCTCTGTCGTCCGCGCGCTGCTCTCCTAGCTAGCTCGCCGCTCATTAGGGGCTCCTGTACGGTCATACGTGTTACTCTAACAAGCTGAATGGAGTCTTCCCTCTGAAGCCTGAAGGATTCACGATCAGGAGTGTTTTCCCTCTCTGCGAGAACCCAAAGGAGACGTCACCACGTATAAAGAATCGCAGGGGCAACTTATCTTCATCCCGGCAGGGAGAGAGGACCGTGAAGCTGTTCGGCCATCCATCATGGTTAGCTGCGTTTATTAGGCCTCGGCTTAATGATCCTCTCGCAGACACAATGTGCTTTAAAATTAAAATGTTTGCTTTGCTCGCTCTGTGAGTGCGTGTCGTTTTGGAAAAGGCCTAGACTTATCGCTACTGCAAGGGCAACCGAGGCGGGACGGCTGGCTAATCTCCATAGTTACCCTGATATGAAATGAGTGTCGTTCTCCGCTGGCTGCCGAGGCTGGAGCAAATATGAAAGGCAAATGAACACACAGTCGACTTGTTTGGGAACTGCTCTGATTACAGGGTTTATCAGTATTGCTTCTAATCCACCTGATGATGAACCCCCGAGTCTATTTTGCAACTCACACCTGACTGATTAAAAGCACGGCGCTCACAGGAGCGAGACACTGGCACATCTTTCTACTACATCAGCGCCTATAAGTCCAATCGGAGAAAGCCCCTTTTACTTGGTTAAAATATAATTTCTTCTGAAAGCTCAGGCAATAAGTGGTAATATCGCTGCCGATGAAGCTCATTTCATCCCGAGTCCATGCCGCCGCCTCGGGATTTAATCAAAAAATCTTCCAGCAGTTCATGTGCAAGAGTTGCGACCAGGCTCCCTCTTCCCGTGGAATACATTCTAATGATTTCTGTAATGAAGACATATTGCACGTTCCCCCAGACCGGCCATCGAAGCTTTAATCAGAAAAATAAATGAGCTAACAACAAGCTAATAATCTCCCAGCGGACCGCTTCGTTTTCCCCGCGCGCCGGTGAGAACGACGGAAGTTGCACGCGGGTGAACGAAACGTTGCATTATTTACAGGCCCCGTTAAGTGCGGCGGGAAACACCGCGAGGGTTTGGCCCCGGCTTCCCCCGCGCGCCCTCAGACGAGTGTATTTCGAGCACAGCCGTCAAAACGAAGTGACAAATCAAACGTCTGCGGTCAAATTTTACAGACCGGTAAAGTGGAGGCGGCAAAAGTGCGCGCGGAGTGTCGACTGCCTCTGCAGTAATGCGGTGATTCCAGGGTGATGGAGGACGCCATTAACAGTCCCATTAATGAGCCAATTCAGTGTCTTCGTAATCAAATGAATCGGCTCAGGCTGAACTCAGCTAAACAAACAGTTGGGGGAACTGAAAGCTGCAGCGAGAGAGAGAGAGAGCAGCGCCTTCCTTCCCCAAGACGCTCCTGATTAATCGCTCGGAGATTTTTTGTGCACTAGGTCGTTCACCTCAGCTCGCTTTGGCAGCAGCAAGTGCCTTGATGGCTCTTAGGAAGCGGTATTTATCATCTCACCAAATACGGCCTATTCAAATGCGGGACAGGTCAATTCATTGTACCTTCTAAAACTGTTTGAGTTGGCTCGCCTTGCAGGTTTTTAAAAAGATATTCAGGCGATCCGGAGAGGGTTTCGCTTTTCAGGCTCGACGTCCAAAGTAAACCTCTTGCGGGTCCAGTGACGGGGAGAGTCAGAGCGCTGCCACTGGAAATGAATTAGCATTTTGGAGGGAGGAAAAGTCGTAAGGAAGGAGTATTCCCTCGAATTAGACAAACCCCAAAGCCCAGCTTGATGCCGCTACGCCCTGGCTGTGATATGGCCGGCGTCCATGTTTCATGAAGAGCCAAGGCAAATTTGAGCTGATAGTGTTGGCCGGGCTTGTTGCTGTTAACCTCCATGTTATCAGGGGCTCAGGCCAATTATCTTTCCACATGCAACAACTGGTGCGTCATCTATCACTACGACGCAAAGACAGGATGAAGGCAATTGACTGTGTGAGTAATTTCATTATGGGAAAGTCACATTGGTTGCTTCTTGGATCTTTTTTCTTTTGCTGTGTCACTGTCAGATTTGTGTTGTTTTCCCCAACTGAGGAAGACAGAGAGGGGTTGGGGGGGAGACTTTCATGTATGCGGTCTCAATTTAAGCTGCTCTGTCTGGGGAAGTGGAGGGCGGGGGGAACCGAGCCAATCTGGCGGCCCTGGCCCTTTCACAGAGACAGTGCTGGGTTTAATTATCCCCAGCTGTGTCTCATCTCCCTCCCCAGCTGGGCTTGGTGCCCCAGTGTCCTCTACAAGTATGCCACATTCACAGAACAGTCAAGGTGAGACACAGATACGGGAACACACGCACACACACAAACGCACACACACCAAGGTGGTACAGACTGACATGCAGCCTCACAGAGAGACCATCCATGCAGAGATCAGTAGAAACAGACTGAATAACAAGAACACCTGTGCAGTTGAATTCATTCATCCTGGACACATGGTAGGATTTAGCTGCTATTTGGATGTGGCACAAAAAAAGTGTAAAAAGTAAAGTTAGCTTGTTTGAGGTCATGTAGGAAAATATACGCAAAATAAAGCAGAGTCATCTGATTATGTGGTCGTTACTTCCTGGCAGTGTGAGCATGCCCAATTAAGGAGCTGGCAAAGCTTACAGCATGACTATGGCATTTAATTGGATCACAGGAGGAGAATACTCACTCATGGACTCAAACGACTGATGAACAATTTAGGTGGCTTTCAATTACTTAAATTATAATTGGTGGATTAAGACCCTTCACAGCTTTATGCACTTTATAGCTGATCTACGCATGTAGATTTTCATCCTGTTGGCGTTTCTATTCTGGTTTAGGTTATTTGTTTTTCCTGAGTTAATACCGGCTGCACGGGTATTGCAGTTTGGCTTAGCCTGTACACACTTGGTGCCTTTCAAAAGTATTCATTGCCAAATGGATGAATATCAAATATTTTTAAGTATCAGTCACTCAGTCAAATTGAATGAAGAGCAGCTGGAAACATCCGTTTTCAAGTCTTGCTGCAGATTCTCAGTTGGATTTAGGTTTGAATGTTGGGGCACTCTAACACATTAGTATGATTTGATGCTGCTGAAGACAAACCTCTGTCCAAATTGAAATCCTTTCTTCCAGGATTGTCTTGTTTATTCTTTTTTTTTAGTGGAATCTATTTTCCCATCATCTCTGACGTTGTCTCAGCTGAAGAAAAGAACATTATGAACACTATGTCTTCAAATTAGGCTGATATGTTCAGGGTGAAGTGTAGTTTTCAGTCTGACAATCTTTTCGAAAGCTTCATCTGGCTGACATGCAGAAATTGGTTGTCACACGATGCAAATCACATCATTTTGTCTTTAGCACCTTGCCATCCAACCCTTCTTATTACAACCCCCCCCCCCACAGAAAAGTTTTTGCCCCCCTCTGCATACAAAACTATGTTGTGATTGGTCAAAATTTCATGGTCCTGTTTGTGTACATAGAAATGCGTTTGGACAGCAGTGTTGTGTATTCGCTTTAACTACTCAACTCTTGCTATATGTCTACCACATATGTTGGACGTGTTCGGTACACTAACGTTGGCTTCCAATAACAGGCATGTACATGACATCTACTGCAGCAGGAAGGGGTTTCACAAGAGCTCAGCATGGTGTGTCTCATTGCCTTGAAGGGTACATCCCGCAACACGTGACCGCATGTCGACTGTTCCACTTTGGTCTGGTCCGACCGTACTAAGCCCTTAAATCTCTGCTGCTCTTCCAGAGCTACGATCGGCCTCTTGGGTGTTTCTCTGAATAATGATGTCCTTAGATATTTTGATGATTAAAGAGAACTGCCATATCAGTGGGTTTGCTGTTGGGCCACATTCTTTTGATTTTCAGATGATGGGTTGAACAGTTCTCCTTGAGATGTTCACAAATGTTTTATAACCTAATTCTACCTCCAAAACTTTTTTTCCTGTCTTGTGTCTCCAATGTTCACTAATGTTCCCTAACAAACCTCTAAGGCCTTCAAACAACAGCTATATTCATACGGAGATAATACTCACAGGCAAATTTTATTTACTAATTAGGTGTCTTTGGAAACCTATTGGTTGGCCCAGATTTTATTTGTGGCTTTTTAGAGTGAACAGGTACAATCAAAAATGCACACAGCACATTTTTTTAGACTGCTATCTAGAAAACAAATGTAAATTTAAAGCCTTGTATCACTTTCCTTCCTTCTTTCGATAATTATGCACCACTCGTTTCAGTAGCATGGCATTGACGAAAAAGTCAAAGGAAATGAATACGCTGTAATAATGTGTAAATGACCTTTGTAATAATAAACCATAATATCTAAATTGCTGTAATATTACAGCAATTTAGACCGGTTGTGGGCAAACTAACAAAACCACAAGTTCTTTTCAACAGAAAGTAGAGTCCCGACTGACTTCGAGTTTGAGTCCACAGACCTTGACATCCTTTTTGTGCCCCGTGGTTATGTTTTCCCAGACCTTTCCCAGTCTGTTGCCACATTCATCTCTTTCCTTGTTTTGGGGACTCCTATTTTCCCCCCTTTTATTCTCCTTCTCAGCGTGTGGTATGCAGTTAAATCCAGTCAGGTGATTGACTGAGCCAGTCCAACACATTCCACATCCTCCTGCGCTTTGGTTGTAGAGTTAAAACCTCTGTCCCGCTTAGAGATTATGTGTAACTGCTAATGCTTTTGGTTTAAAGTCACAAAGGAAATGCATCAATAAACACCACTTCCTCTCACAATCACGCTGAGTATGTCCAAGCCATTAAAGAGGCCGACTGTGATTATAGCTGCATTTTGTTCCCCCCCATCATCTGCTAACTGAACTTAATGAAAAACAACCTCCTATTTTTTTTCCCCTTTTTTCTTCAGCCATTGGTTTTTGCTGTTGTTGGGGAATGACTTTACATTTGAGGTGAATCTTCTGAGATTTGGTTAATGAGGTCCTTCTGTGATTGTTGACAGGGAAACACCTCCGCCTACATCCTGAAGAACATTCTTGAGCTGATGAGCTGCCATAAAGAGCTTTTAGTCCTGATTTTTCCTCCCACCTTCAAGACTTCTGCACCTCAGTCCACCAACTCGTGTGCCTTTATCTAGCTTTCATGCACATGTCTGCTTTAATGGAACGAACCTTAAGTGCCAGTTCTGAAAATAACCTTTGCTGCTTTGAATAATGCTTTTCTCATGGTTTACATACGTGTCGTACAATTAAGCACGAATCTAATCCTCATTTTGACATTCTTTTCCACATGTTATACTCAATATATTTGCTTCTTGAAAGTGAGTCAGGTTTGGATGGTGTAAAAGAAAAAAAAAAGTTGCATCTGCATCATTTAATTGTACTGTACTCTTTGACTGTTTTGAAGCAGCACAGAGCAAAATGACAGCAACTATTTAAAGTGGAATGTGCGATGGCTTTTAATGCAACACATCCGACTACCTGGATGAGATGAAAATATTTTTTGTTGATGTTGTTGTTGTTTTCGTAAGCAGAATTTAGTTGTCGCAAATCAGAAACATGGGAAATAATGTAGTCTAGGTGCAAGTCCATGCATTGCTATTTCAGCGCTTGTCTCAATCTAAAGTGCATAAAAAGGATTGAGAAAGTGAACTTTGTCACATGGGTTTATAAAAGGCAGGATATTTCGCAAATCCTACCTTTTGGATCCTTTGAGTCTTACCTGTCGCTGTCATATTTTACTTCAGAAAACCATCTTATGTAGCATCTTAATGGCTTGTACTTTTGATCAGAAACATTGTGACATTTTAAAATAATAAGCTGTTCTACTAATAATGCATTTGTACAATTTGCCACTTAGAGCTCTGGAAGTTATTGTTTACTCAGCCGAACAACATGTGTTGCATAAGAAACCACATTAGCGGGAACCCACTTTTGTTTAGCGTTGCCTTTGATTCATAATAACTGGAACATTGATCATTATATTTGATGTGTATTTGCTTGATGATTTTGCTAATGGCTTTTGATAAAATGTAATATTTAATTGTTTTATAATTGGTTTCTGTATGATGCTTTTATCTTCGAACTGCCTTGTTGCTGAAACGTGCTATATAGATAAACTCGACTTGACCATAGCAAAGGAAAGGCATCAAATATTACCCACCAAAGTTGTTAAAATGCATTAAGAAATAATTTATAACATTAGAGATTTTAATTTGTTGCACAGCCTAGCTACACATCAGTCAACCACCTCTCCTTCGTCGCCGTGGTGATGTTGACCTGATTACCAGCAACAATCGGGCAGTGCCTGACAGCTAAGCGGTGCTGAAATGATGCCAAAGGGCCCAAAGTGTAGCAAGAAAATATTGGCCAAGCCATTAGAGCACCATTAGCAGCCCGTAGGATCGATAGGATGAATTCATGCTTTCAAGTCGTGGCAAATTCTGACCCTATCATCAGAATGTTGCGGCTGAATTAGAGACACAAACGTTATTGCCCAATTTTGATGACCCTCTGTGACTAGAAGCCTGTCCTCAGCTGACAGGAGTGGGAGAAAATGTGGACTTTTGTTGCTGGTGCTCGTCTGATTCATGTGCTTTCAGTGATATTATTTTGCATTCCTCTGTTGTAATGAGTGGTTATTTCAGCTTCTGTAGCTATTGTTTCATCTGAGACCAGTCTGCCCATGATCATCTGACCTCTGACATCAACAAGAAGCTTTTGTTTTGACATTCACTGGATATTTTGTTGTTTTCTCTCTCTCTTTTTTTGGGACTTTTCACTGTATACATGAGACATTGCTCTCTGTAAAAATCCCAGTATATCAGCAGTTTGCAGAATATTCAAACCAGGCCGTCTGGCTGGTGTTCAGTTTGAGCTACATAAATCCTCTTCACCTTGTCCAGATACCAATATGCATTGAGTCGCTTCCCTGTGATTGGCTGAGTCACTATTAGTACTTTCTGGCAACTGAACAAGAGTAAAATCACCCGCGAATGTAAATAAATTTGGGAACAATTAGGAACGACGGTAGGAGTTATGGTTGAGAGAGTTTCTGCATTGGTAGAAGAATGTAAATCTGTGTCCAGCTTTCAGTAGGTTAGTAGTTCTCATGCTAAAGTCAAACACGCTACAAGATGAGCTTCTTTCCTTCTTTTCTGGTTGAAAAAACATTTACATATCACATCAGCAATCTAGGTTCAAAAAGTTTGTCGCCTTTTCGCATGCTTTATGTCTTAGTCACTTGTTTTTTTAAACAGGCAAGACAGATTTTCTTGATCACTTGAACTGGACTAATTCACATGAATAAGCATATTTTAAAAGTCTTGAGAGTTTTTCTGCATGTTCTCCATATGCATGCATTGCCTCTTTCCTGGTACTCTGGCTTCCTCCCACTATTCAAAATCATGACTGTTGGGTTAATTGGTCTCTCCAGATTGCCCTAAGATACAAGTGTGTGTATGCGTGTGTGTGTGTGTGTTTGTGTGTGGTTGTTTGTCCTATGTTTATCTGTTTTGACCTGTAATGTACTGGCAACCTCACAGGCTTCCGATGATTCAATTTCATACGTATAATCACAAAAATGTTGTTTGGCAGGACGATACAATCAACTGTCACATGCAATCGCATTAAAATACACAAAAGAGTGTTCATATAGTCAAAGAAGACCTTTGATATATTTTCTTTTAATGATTCAAACTGCTCTTAAATTTTCAAAATATCTTTTGGCTTGACTTCCTGCTGAGAAGTTACTCGTCGCTACATCACACAACTGACCTAAAGCAAGAAATTAAAAGAAAAAAGAGAGAGAAATCTGTTTCATTTTATGTCCGGTCCAGTTTCCAGTCAGTTTAAAGAACAATATTTTCACCTGCCATACCCAGTAGCGCAGCTCCCAGACGGACAGTGGGTGAACTGGATAGAGCCGGGGATATTTAGCCAGGAAAGGCTCGTCATTGCTCCATCTGAATGCCATTCAAGCAGATTTCCACCGCATATCTTCAGTAAGCGAAATCAGATTTAGCAGATTACGCAGAAATCACATCAGCTGTGTATTTACATCTCGGCGGTAGAATTTGCTTACATTAAGGTCAGGAGCATTAACCGAGAGCATCCCTGCTGCGGGCTCTGTGTATAAAACACAGCGCTTACGAGCTCCGGGTTATACAGTTGTGAACACTACTTGCATTCATGCGCCGCAGCACATTAATCATCCCCCACCTTTGTTTTTAGTGCCGACGTATTTGTTGAGATAACAGAGCACTGCCGCTCCGTACCGTTTCCAGAAGGAGACAAATGCTTGTGAAAGCATTCCCCTGCGTGACGCTGTAGCATGACCGGCGCTCCGGCAGTTTTGATTGAATCCCAGTTTGACTGAGTTTGACTCGGTCCATCTGTGCAACCGTCCTTGGCCTTGGTGTAAGGTTTGGGGTAGAGGATGGGGAGAGGGGGGCCACAGGGTTATCATACTGAGAGGCTGTTAGGGTCGTTACAACCCTCTGCTTCAATATTTCCACTTTTTTGTGGATTTTATTTTTTACTTTTTCTTCTTTTTTGATGGGAGCCAAATGTTGCGTTGGAATCCCCGTGTCTGTCTGTCTTTGTTCCCGTCTCTCACCATCCTGTCCGGGGCTGTGCCAGCACAGCTGTGAGCGGCAGCGTGTAATAAAAGTCTAATGCAAGCAGCTGCTGGGGGTTTAGACTGTAATGAGATGGTGTGTGAGATTACCACACTTCGCTAGTCGCTGAGAGAAAGCTTGGCACCCCAACATCTCCCCCCATCGTTCCCCTTTCCTCCCCACCACCCCAGTGGTACAATTACACTTTAGATATGGCTAATAGAATACACCCACAGCGCCCTGTAAGCAAGTGGCATAATGAGCTTTAACTTAGCCTCTTCCCTTTTCCTCTTCTTCCTCACATCCCCACAGCTGCACGGCGAGGCGTCCACCCAGAGCAGCGCGGCGCTGATGTGGAAAACAGAGACGGGAGTTTTTCCGAAATCAAAGGCGCGCCTCGTCAGAAAATTCCCACAGAGGGGACCATTTTTCACGGCGGTTTGATAGCTGGAAACACGGTTTGCCTGCTTGCATCATCTCAACAAATAATTTAGGCCTCGAGTCATGAATAGTAGAAAGGCGCTGTGTCAACTTCATTAGTCATCAGGGGAGTTTGCGGTAGCGGATCTATGTGCAGGCCATACATTCGATGACGGGGATCACAATGGGAAGGAGTCTTGCCATGGCGTTGCCGTGGAGCTTTTGTCATGTGTCACTTTATCATGCAAAAATCTCTTCTCCTTGTCTTTCTTTCCCCCCTCTGTCTCTCATTGTCTCGCCTACCTTCCAATGTCGTCTTCGCTCTCCGTTATCCTCTCTCCAACTCTCTGCCTCGTCCTATTGTAGGAGCCGCTTCGTAGGCATGACGGGATGAATGTAGCAACATAAAAGTGCTTGTTAAGATTTTGACACCTCTTCTGAGGTTTAATGAAAGTTCAGAGTTTCTTGGTGTGAGGCGTCTGTACCTGTCACAGCATTGCCAGGATAATGGGTCCAGAGGTGCCAGGGCCTCATCACGGTGGAGGAGGAGCTACTTTCTTTTTTAAATGCATGCTGCTCTTCATTACTTCATGCAGAGGGGCCAAACTCAAGATTTCCTGCTCTGCGAAGGAGGCTGAATATGGTGAATGTGACCCCGGGGAGTAAAGCAGCGGAATTTCAATACGCAGCCGGGTCAGTATTATTCCGCACCTGAACGCAGAGCCTTCCAGACAATTAGTGGAGAATTATAGAAAGGGAGCCTCTGGGTATTTTCGCCGTTTTCCGCCTCGCCTCGGCCCTGGCCTTGCCAGCCAGCAGGGATATATTCAGATTTCCTCAGCGAGGGGAGGAGAGAAAATAGATAGTCGAGGAGAACTTCAAAAGGAGCTGGGTTCAATTTCGACAGGTATTTTTGAAGGTGTCAAGTGAGGTTGTGGCAGTCATTCAGCATCTAAGTGTTTCCGTGTCGGGGAGATCTCTGCCTCAGCACATTCATTTTCAAGCTGCTCTCACTACCGCTTCATCAGATGCTGATGCTGAAGGTTTTCCCAGTTTGCAACGTAACAATCGCAAGGCGCTTTGCTGTAGCTGTGCAGAAAATGTTGGCAAAGCCAGCGGTGGTAAATAATGAATTATAGTTGCTACATCTTTTACCGCTATGTTTATAAATCAAGTGAAAACCTAAATCAACAATATAAAAAAACTGAACATAAAACATAAATACAGAAGTTATAGGTTTTGTGCCCACAAAACGGGAGGACCGTTAATCTATTCATAGTAAACTGTAAGAATATGAAGTTAAATGATCCAAATATATTCATTATGTTTTCCTTCATAAGCATTACTCTGTGCATATTTTTGAACAGTAAACTCTTTAAAAGGGATAAGACCAGAATAATTGGGGGAAACTGTAATACAAAGTTGTCAGATAACGAAACTAATTAATTACATGTGAGATTATGGCATTATTTCTTCCCATTTATCTCCATGATTCTTTAATATATCTAATTAAAAAAATAACCAATGATTTACATGAGAGCAAAATTGTTAACAAGTACAAAATGGAAGTAGAAAGGTGCAAAATGACAAGGCGTAGGTACAATGTAGAGTTTTTAATCGGCACAGGGTCAGATTAACTCTTAAAATGAACAAAATATATGAAACATTACAGAAAAAGAAGAAAATGTAAATTAAATTTACCACAGTAAGTTACATACAATTGAACAAGAGCAAGAGACTGCTCTTGTTCAATTTAAAAACTAAAGGGAACTTTAGATTTCCAGGAAAAAAAAAGAAGACTAAGAATGGAGCCTTGTGGTACTCCACAAAACAAGTAAATGGCGGTGGAACTAAGATGATTTAATCTGGCTCAAAAACCAAGAGGAAGAGCCTACATCATCCTTTCAAAGAGCTGAACCAATTCATGTGTTAAAGTTTTGAAGTATTGTTTTTGTGTGTTTATGCTTTTCAGTAATTCAACAGATCCATGATTTTACAGAAATGTGCCATGTTTTAAGTACTAGGTAAGACCTCTACTCGCATTAGGTCAAAAACCAAAGAGCAAAAGTATGTTAGGATTTAAACACATTAAGAGAAAGTGGCTGTCTGAAATGTAGTGGCAGCGTTTCAGAGCTCCATCACCACAGCTTCTGCCCTCCTGACCAAAGAGTAATATACATGTAAGAGCAGCAGATTACAGATAAGATGGAACAAAAGACACTGAAAACTACAGAGTAGAAATTTTAGATGAATTTACAAATGATTTAAAGTGAAGGAGTGGCAATATTTGAGAAAATGTGGTCTTATTTTCTGAAAACACTAGTGAAGCTAGTATGGAAGTTTGGCAAAGTGCTAAAATAAGCACACCACAATAACCAGGAAGATTGCACTTTTATTCCCCCCCACAGAATCAATTTTTGTTTTTGGCAAAAATCGGAAGAAGCAGAAATAAGTTTTGCTGAAGTACAGTGTTTAAATATACTTTGACTCACATCTTTCCCTGAAGAAGAAAAAAAAAAGAAAAGAGGGCAAAGCAATAATTAAAAAATAAATAAAAATAGTGCTCTGGTGTCTTGCCAGAAAGTGGTCTGTCTGTAACTGATCACGCTCTACAGGAGGGCGGCGCAGCCTGTCAGAGCGCTGCTGCTCAGTGTAACTACGGCTGCTACTTTCGTCCAGCAAGTCTTCACTCTGTGGCAGAACTCCAGAAACTTCTGCAGTGACTGATGGGCGAAGCACGGTGATGAAATTCCCAAAAAAAGATAAAGACGCAGACGCCGGAGGCTGCAGTGTTGACCCGCTTGACAGCCAACCCCTGTCAAACTTTGCCGCAGCTAAGGCAGAAAATAGGAGCGAGCTACCGGCCATGATGAAGAACCCACTCACGTAAAAGGAGGACACCTGCTTCGTTATACTACACAGAGAAACAGATTGAACATATAGAATCAGACTACAGGTTGTTTAAGTAATTCTAGAAAAACTGGAAGAACGTATTGATGTAATCTGGAGTCTAAAGGGCCACAGAAAAAGCTACGGTGGGCCAGATTTGGCCCCAGGCCTTGAGGTTCATGCGCTTTGGGAAGAAGCCTTGTTGCAAATACCAAAATTTGACATTCCTTTAGCATGCAATAGCTATTTCAACTATAACCTATAAACACGATTGTGTTAACAATATATTTATTGAAGATAAATTGACTGTAATTATAGTTTGGTCCTTCAGCAGTTCAGACACACCATTCGATTGTTTGCCAGGTAATAAGTTTGGAGCGTCTTTTTATTCTGCCTAGTAAAAAAATTATTGCTCGCTAAAAGTAATTTGAATTAAAGCATAACTTTACAAACAGTCATATTAAATTAGCAAGCTGTCGTGAAAGTGGCTGCAATTTTAACAGGGGCTTTAAGAGGCACACTTGTTGGTCTAATTAGGTTTATTAACTGTATTAAAAATAAGTCAAAGCTTGCAGGATCAAAGCGTGGCTGCAGAAAGAGATACAATTATGCTGAAATGAAAGCACACACTCTCTCGGTTCAGTTAAATGATCCCACGTATCAAAATAGTTAGAATTTAAACTCAAGCATACAAAGACAGACACTACAGGATCCACATAGTCATCTTTTATAAGATAAAGATGAATTTGCGATTAATTTCAGAACAATTGGTGATTGTATCTGTCTCGCAATCTCTTTCTGCATCGACTACAAACAAATTTGTTTATCGCAGTTTAAGCGGCTGCTTAAACTGCAGGATCATAGCAAGGTCTTATCCACAGTCACCTCTGAGTCCCTGAGAGCCAGAACAGCGAAGGGTCAGCTTCGACCCCGTTTTTCACGTGGAAACTTTCAGGAGATCGCTGCAGAAGACATCACAGATGGAAATTTTGACCTGAAGGGAGCTTCTGTGAGCAGAAACTGCAGAATCTCAGACGCACTTCCAGCAAATCGAATTAATAAGAGTCTGCTTAAGAGAGCTTTTCAGCCAGCTGCCACGTGTTTCAACTAGGTGTGTTTGGTTTCCAGACAAGCAAATAAAAAGATTATTTCCTACTTACACTTTTTTTTTACCACTGCTTTGAGGTTAATGTGACCTCTAATTTCGACATGCAGAGAGGGATGATCTTTTCCCGCCAGTGAAAGCGACGCAAACGGTACCGGATCATTTGTCGGGTTGCACGCGTTTGTTGAGTGATGGCATTTTCCCAGTTTCAGAATTAAATTCCTGGAAGCTCAAAATGTGCAGGAAGCTTTGAGAAAAGAAACTCAAGGCTGCTGCCAGAGGGAGTTATGTGTCAGCTGATAACAGAGGGAACTCACACAGAGAAGCTTTTTATTGGCGGCAATATGGACGACGATAGCTCCGCTAATTGCTTCAATAAAAACGGTTTACGGTACCAAAGTCCTTATCGCGTTGTCCTTGTTTTGAAATATTAGCGAAGATGTGCTCAAGTGCAGAGCTGCATACTCTAACACTCTAGTCTCAATGTAAATAAATGATGACCAATCATATCAAATAGGCTTCATTGAATATTAACAATAAACGAATAAATGAACAGTCTTATGTAACCGTGGACCAGACCTTTATTTCCTTTCAAATATCAAGCTTTACTCAAGTGTTATTTACTTTAATGTCATATTCCTGAAAATAACTGAAATATCTTTTATCGCACAGTGTCCTTCTACATTTCATTTTATTTGGCTTTCATTTAAAGATACAGACACATTTACCCATTAAACCAGAGAATATTACTCAATAGATTTTCAATGCTGCAGCTGTGCAGTTAGAGAAAATATGCTTTTGTTTTATTTTAAACGTGTTACTGCTCAACTTATCACTCGATTTACCCGGAAAAGATGGAAGAAATCCAAATCAGCAAAAATCTGTGATCGGCCATGCCGGCTGCACAAATTGCTTTATTAACACGACATACTGAAACGTGTCAAAACAACGACAGAATTATTATCTTAACAAAAAGGAGGGAAAACCTGAGCTTCGTAATTAAAATTCCTAACAGCCCGTTCTTTCCCTGCTCTCCCTTTTACGTGATCTGAGAGCACCGACGGTGTAATTGTTACACAGCAAACTCGTTATGTAGAGCAGCTCAAAAACCAACAGGAAGAGTCAATGTGTTATGAGTTAGAGGTGCAAATGTGTTATTTTTCTCCCCCTTCGTCTCGTATCCGTTTGCCTTCCCCTGCAGGTACGCAGAGGCTTCGAGAGGTTCTGCAAAGCAAATGGCCCATCAACCGCTCCTAACTAAGGTACGGCTTTATCATCCCTCCGCAGATGAGCCTGTCCTATTATAAATTCAAAGGATCATCAAGCCATTAAAGCAGCATTGGAGTCTAGACTCTGAATAGGGAGCCTTATCAATGCACCCACCCCCTCTGCTCATTTCATTAGCCCGCCTCATCTTGTTATCATCATCAGCAGCTGATATCGTCTGCCGGAGATAACAGTTGTCATTTAACCACACTACAGCCCCTTGATTAAAGTGATCTATTAAGTAACACTCCGCTGTCACTTTACAGCGAATCCATCTCTTCATCTGAACACAGAAACGCGGCGTAATTACGAGATGACATGATTGTGACGGAAAGTTGTGCGGAGTTTTCAATCGACACGAGATCCCAAAGCAAGCCACCAAAACAAACGAATCCGTTAATGGATCAGTCAGTCCACCTCTGCTCGCCCTGTCATCTGCGTGACATGCGATGCCGCAGCGCCGCCGCTAGCCGCTCGCCGTGGAATGCCTATTGGCACATGAGATCTTCATAGTGTCTCGGCTCTCTCCTTCTGGAACGTGTGTTCCAGCTGTTACCACTCTGCGGAGTTGTGAGGTTATAATGAGCATGGAAGCAGCTGCTTCCTCCTACAGTAGAGGCCCCAGCCTCTCTAATCCTGATCATTAAGAAAGGAAAAGGGTGTGTGGAGTCGGGGGGGAGTTGCACAGACAAGCGGGCCTCAGCGCTCCAGGACAGGGTGCAGAGACTTGAGTTACTCGACCATTTTATTGGCCGCACCAGCGGCAGGTATGGAGCCCTATTGATCTGCCCGAAGTGTTAAAATGAATTAACTTGCGCAAAGACAGCTGGAGCAAACACTACAAAGATTTTCCGCCATTTTAGTTCCACCCCATCTTTGATCAGGCCCTCCATATGTCAGTGTCGTACACTTTCTGTGGTCCAAATGAAAGCCACAGTTTTCCTCATTTGTCTGGAGAGGAATCACTTCCCCCGCCTATTTCTGTTTGTTCATGCCTACAAGTTTATGTTTACTGCTAAGATAAAGGTTGCAAAATCATTGTGTGGACAAGAAAGATGTGGTGAACGTCACTCTTTGCATGGTAGCACTTATTTGGAAGTACATTTGGAAAGCTAAAAACAAGCTAGCTACAAGAGCTAATAGTCTAAATACCTATACAAGACAAGATTAGCTTGTTATACTCCTAGCGTTGCTCTATAAAGATCAGAAAGTATCATATTTTGTGCTAATAAAGTCATCTAAGGCAGGATATAAAGGCTTTAATCCAACCAACCTCTTTTTAGATTGTTTGTATGAGAATCCCTCTCACTGGCTAAATGTTAGCTGCTAACGGATAACATTCCCTTGAAATTTAACCTCACTGATTGTCACTGAAGTGGATTCCAAACCTTGATTTTAGGGATATTCTCATCTGAAAACTGATTTTGTTAGTTATTGTAATGCGTCCATGAACAAGGTGACTGATCTTAAGCAGATGGTCGGTGTGATCACCTGTTCATTGTCACTTTCTGCATGTGTATCTACTTTGGGTCGGTGCGAGATCCTCTTGGTATGATAACCTTGAGGACAAATACCACAGTTTCACAGTATTCCCACACAGATTTAAAACAAAACTGTATGACACGAGGAAATTGCTTTAGTTTAAAACAGCCTGTAGTATGATGAGTGACCTTTTCTTTCCCAACAGGAAGCGCTTCCAGAAAGCCGAATAGGTAATTTCAATAACACATATGAGGAGAAAAACAAAAATTCCTCCAGCTGGCTGACCGGGGTCATGAGGGAGGAGGCAGCAACATGTTACTGAATGCTACACACATTCAGAAACTGCACTATTTGACAACTTCAGCATATTTTACTGAAGTAAGTGTAATAAGTATCCATCCAATAAATTACTCAAGCAAGACTAAAAAGGTATTAGGTGAAAAAGTTACTAAAGTACTGAGTAATGGATCATAACATCTGATTTAATATTTAAAAGTAATAAAATGCAGACAAAAAGTGTAAAGTTATGGGCAAAATCCTGTATTTTAAAGACTAAAATGAAACAAAAAAATATACAAATCAATAACACAATTACAAGATAACAAATTAAGGCAGGAAAAATGTTGAAGTTTTATCAATTGTAGTCTTATTAAACTAATACAATAGTAAGTATTTGCATATCAGAACACAGTAAAGTAATTCTAGTGACAATATGTCGTGTTTAATGTATCTTTTTGACCTTCAAATGTTTCAGCAAATAGAAACTATGCCACTATGGTTCTGTATCTGGTGTGTTTTGGAAGTTACTCACAGTGGGTAGAATATCCAGAAATCTTACTGTCGATACTTCATGGTAACATTAATCAAGTAAAAGTAAGAGGTACAATGTAGTAAAATTACTGAACTGTGACCAGTGTTTTCTACACCGGGATTTATATTTTGTGTTTTATCCTCAGCACTGGATTACCATAACCACTTTAATTACTGTTATTTTGTTTTAGCAAGAGTGGAAATAATTGTATTTTTACCCCTAGTCATAATAACACCATTGGAATCGCACACTGACCCTCGCTCAACTCCGACCCCGGTCCGAGTTTAGCTATTCCATCAAAGTGTGACCTTGCTCAGTCAAAATAAAGACGCAGAAGCCTGATGGATGTGCATTCCCACAGCCTGAACATCAGTCCGCGTAAACCCCAGCCCTTACATAGAAAATATCAGATGATGAAATATTTATATTTTGACCTTTCGCCGTTATGATTCCGTGATTTAATTTTCTCCGGCTTTAAGTTAAAGCGCCGCAAGAATACAAAACAGTCTAAAGAACTCAGTGGGAGAGCAACAGATGATCTACAGAGACTTTGACATTTGCATTCAGCTTGTAAATACCAACAACTCTCTGGTAGTTTATTCATAGGCCCAGCCTCGCCTGCGTGGCCTCTCAGGGAGCCCTAATTACAGAGCCATGCAAAAGTATTCGTGCACCTTTCACACATTTTTTTTTTTTTTTTTTACACATTACAACCACAAACTACTGAGTAAGTTATCGACTTTTTATACGACAGCAGAATAAATCCCATAATTATAGCACATAAACATACCATCTCTAGGGTAAAATATGGAAGTCAGAATGGAGTTACAGGGATGTTTTTCTTAAGCAGGGACAAAATGGAGTGAGATACAGGGAATGACTCCAATTGAGCTTGAGTTATTTTGCAACAAATGGCAAAAAAAAAAATAAATAAAATGTCCAGACTGTCAAGCTGAGAGAAGCATACTGCAAAAATGTTTGTAGCTGTAGTAGCAGAAAAATGTAGTTCTATCGAGTACTTTGTTTCGGATTATCTGAGTAAACATGGCTTAATAGAAATATTTTTTCCTCCCACTTTTTTTTACATTATAAAAATGTAAAAAAAAAATAAATGAATAAATAAACAAAAAAACAAGACTTCCTGCTCTGTCTTCTGGTTTCACCCTGTAAGACTTTAGAGCTGAAACAGATGAGCGAGTAGTGAAGTTTACAATGGGGCGACATCTGATACAGGAGCTGTAAATCACAGCCCCCTGAACGCAGCGTCATTCAGCCGGAGCGTATGCATGCGCATACCATGGAATGTACCAGTGTAAAGTTAATAGTGTTACATTCAGAATAACAAGCCCACTCAGGCTTGTCACGGTTCAGGCGATGTGAAACTGCACCCAGAGCAGTGACACTAATAAGACTATGTCTTTGGAGCAGTTTTATGTAGATTAATAATATGCTAATATGAAGCATGACCTCGCTGTTTGCTGGAGAAAATCAGGCTCCTTTTTCTTTTTTGATCTGCATATTAATGCCCAAAGAATAGATGGGAGCTGAGACATGAAAGGGTTTAATAAAATCAGCAGGTAAAATGCGGCCTCATAATTAATCCCACAAAGAGGAAGACTTCTGCAGACAATGGTCGCACCTCACATATATAATTGGGCTCTTTATTGATATTCCACAGCCCTCTCCTCTCGCATCACCTGGAAAGGTGATTAATCTCTCACTACGGATGATGAAAAGAATAAAAGAACGACGGTGAGACGTGCTTAACTTTCTACTGCGCCCATTGCCCACAACAAGTAGCAAGAGCAAAGTCCTGAACTGTCTCCGAAACAACCGGGGCAAATTTACTAACCGAGCTCAATTTTGTTTCAGCTGGAAGCACGAGGGCAGGTCCAGTTGGTGGGACCGGTTCGTGGCTCTGTGCTCACGGCGCTCCGTCAGTGCGTTTGCTCTTCCTAACCTCTCTTGACACCTGGAGTCAGAGACCCCCCTCGAAATGTGTAATATTCAATCTTCCTGACAGCTCCGCTAATGACCAGAAGGAACCAAAACAGAGGTAATAGGTGAGCCTCAAAATTGCTTTCAAATTATCCCTGATAATGATTCCCGTCCAAGTAATAAACTCTGCGGAGAGCGCGTGTGTGCGTGAGTGAGTGGCGGTGTGTTTATGTCAGGCGAATGTAGAATGGCAGGGCTAATTATCAGCACTATTAAAGGTAAGTACATCCAGCTGCATCCCGGACAAGTCCTAATGAAGGACAGCAGACAAGCTGGACTCTTTCATCTGTCTTCTGTTGTTGGTTCATACCCAGCATGAGGGTTGCTCTCTGGTTTTGTTTCCCTCCCCGCTAATTCGACTGTCAGGGGAAAGTCTCACACCTCGTGAGGAGAGGACTGTTATTTCTTTTGTGTGTTTATGTCAATAAACTTAGCCAAAGCATTCCTTCCTTTATACAATTTCATTTTCTGCTTGGAAACAATGAAATTTGTCTGAAGGGCTGTGGAGGATTTTTTTTTTTTTTTTTTATGAAAAAGACTTTGAAATGTAGAAAAAAAAAGAAAAAGTTAACTTTCTCTATTCCTTTTATTATATGAGGCTGAATTGAATTTTACTTTATAGAGAATTTACACTACAAAATGACATTTTGGGGTGTATTAAATCTTAGACATTAAATTGGCTTTTAGTTTGTCAATGCAATGTTCAATAATTGTTAAATTTGAATAAAATAACTTGTTTGTAACAAAAATGTGAAAACTTTCATTAGCATTAGCTAAATGTGCTGCTTTACTTCACTGTTAACTCATTTGCTGCTTGCTGTGTTTTTACATTGTGAATGATTATATCAACTCATTTAATAACTTGTTTTATTTCTTTAGAAAGTTGGAGCAATAATGAAAGTTTGAGTCCAGAATTAGCTAGCTTACAGTGCTAATGCTAAAATCAATCTTGCTAGCAAGTTGAGCTTGGATATGAACATCACTTTTAAATTGTGGATGACAGAGCGAAAATTTACAAGTTTTTGAAAAGTTTCTTACTATTTTTTGTTCAGTTGTATGTTTTTGTTATTGTAAAACCAATTCTTAATTGAAAACAGATTAGCAAAAATAATTTTAAAACTTGCTCCAGTAAGTGAAGATTGGTTGGAATTGGGCAGATTTATTGATGCATGTTTGAATTGTGGATTAAAACCAGCTTGGTTAAAAATCTGTCTTATGGTTTTAGAGGTTTGGAGCAAGAATGAGTCTTTAGTTAGCTTAGAGTGCTAATGCTAACCCAGTTATGTGCAAGAAAAACATGCAAATTGCACATGGGCCCGAGTGGGACTTAAACAGACTGCAAGCAACCGCACGGCAGAGTCATGCTTGCTTGCTTTTATAAAATTATAAAATCTCAAATAATTCGACACCAACAATGTAGTATTTTGATCAGTCTATCATCTGTTCTGAAACTTATGGGGAAACAGATAAGCTTCCCCCATGGTGCCAGGCAGGACCCGCCTCAGCTGCTTCCTCCTGTTAATGGTAGAAGGCCGAGTCCAGCTAACAAGCATGCAAGGAGTCCAGTCACAGTTGAAGTCGTTTAAGGATTTCATTTTATTCCCCTTCAATATTACTAGGTCATAAATCATCCATATTAATACTTAACAAAGTTTTTTTAGCCACTTTTACTACCAGGTCACCTTTTTCCCCGTGTTGTGCGACGGCCTCCCGAGACTCAAGGCAACGTGTCGTTGTAGCCTGTGAATGAAAGCCTGTGAGGCGAACATGCCAGATTTGAACAAATGGCTGATGCACACATTTTCTGAGTCTTTATTAAACAAAGGCATCCAACCCGTCACATCCGCAGAGAGATCGATAATTCCACAACAACAAGAGGAAAACGCCAGAACAGAAATGGCCTGCCAGATCCGGACAGATTCTGAGTTTTTTTTACTTTATTTTGTGTCTGTCACATTCTGGGAACACTCCAAGTGGTTTTCAACTGTGTCATTTTTGCATCGCTTGGCATGGGGATCTATTTTTCTCTCTCTCTTTCACTTTATGGAGGCAGCAGATTTCTAAACATTTTTTCATGCGCACAGAAAAATAACTTTTGCAGCTCGCATGATAAAACACCACATTCCCCTCTTTAATTGCTGTAACATAAGGAAGTCATGGTTTAACGCATGATGTTCCGCTGCATAAAGACCGCAGAACCTTGCCATACATCTTCTTGCCGGCCATGTTCGACGCCAAAGGAACAGGAGAAACGGGCCCAGCTCGTACGAAGGTCCTGGTCCACCGCTCTGTGTATTTCAACACTCCGCTACGGCGCCGTATGCCAACGTGCAATACATCAGGCTCTATTTCTCCTCTAATGCATGTAACATAGCGGTTTGTACATTTCTAATCAGTGCTGCGTAAATACATCACTGTCAACATACAGCACTCGGCTGACTCGTTTCTTCTCTCAAATTACAGCTGTTGGAAGGTGCTCTTAATTTTCCGCAGCTTGCGAGTTACGGATGATATAAAATATTTAAAAAGGAGCAAAGGAGCAACGGTAGACAGCATCTCACAATCAAGCTAAGTATGCGGTGGTCTGTACTTAACTAAATGAGAACAGAGCGCTGCAGAGACCACGGTTTGACCTCCAACACTTCGCATTTATTTTCTCCAACATGTGTTGGCTATTTCGCCCGGCTCTGCACTGTGAAACTGAGACAGGAGGTAGAGAGGTCTGTGGTGCGTGTGAGCATGATCTAACTGGCTGTGAATACGGGGGGAGATCGGCGCAGCGGTTAGCCGTCGGGGTGGAACTTTTTGAAAACATGAGTGACATGTTTGGGTGATCCGATGCAGATTTTTTGGAGTCGAGCCGTATGAGAGGGGGGTAGGGGGGTAACCTCAGAGCCTTTCGGGCTGCGAACCTCGAATCGTTCCTAAACGTTTGTGAGCACGTTTTAGGCACAGCTCTGCGTAATTACACCACCGATCCCCACTTGCGTAAACACTGGTAAGACGCAGCTGTTCTACTGTGTCAGATATTAGCTGACAAGGTGACATGGTGGCCACCTGAGAGGTGAGGCCTCTGCAGTCTGTTCACTCCAGCGCCAAGGGGAACTTTAGTCAAGCAGAGCAGCAGTCATTTCCCCGCCCTGCACTATTCTCTTCCCATTGCCTCCCAGTTTGCCTTCACGTCAGCACCAGTTAGTGGGTTAGTCTGTCTGGATGAATGTGGAGGGGTACAGCGGCATCCTCAAGTATTACCCCACTTTTGTATTGCCTCTGTTTTTGTGACTTTTTTTTTTGTCACATTTAAATGTTACAGATCATCAAACTAATCTTAACGTGAGACAAACACACTTTGAAAAACAAAATTTATTCACGGTATTATTTGTCCAATCTTTCCAAGTGAAAACTGGTCTGGACATTTTCTTCCCAAGTAATCCTGCTCTATTCTAATCTCCCTCACTGCTCCGTCAGGAATTTCTCCCATTTGCTTGGATTTCTCCAGTAGAATTTCAATCAAGGAACAGAAGGAGAAGTTGTGAACAGAGACGTTGATTTTCTGTGATTTTCTGTGCTGTTTTAGAATTGCAGTCTGCCTCTAGTTTTACCAACGGTAGCCTAGGGCTGAAACTATTAATGGGATTAATCGATTATTGAAGTAATAACTAGACTCTTGCTGAAAGAACAGAATATTCAGAGGCATTATTAAGCAAAAACTATACAAAAAATACAGACATTTGCATTTAAGATGGAAAAAAAAAAATTGTCTGTAAACACGTTCTACCCAAAACTCTTCAAGTGGCGTAGTTTTAGCTTCACCAGGCTCAAATTATGTGCAAAATCATCAGTTTAGGCACCTTTTGCTATCAAATTATTAATGGATTGAATTGACATTAACAGCCATCTTGTTCAGATCACTACTTCTCTCTTCGCAGTAGAGGATTTTTTATTTTATGTATTTCCTTTATTTAACCAGTTAAAACCCCATTCAGATCTAGATCTCATTTTCAAGAGGGACCTGAGAAATGCACCTCTTGAAAAGGGTGAGTTTTTACAGCGAATTCAATTTCCATTAAGAGTCTTGGTATCGAACGGGTGCATTGCAGACGTCACAGAAAAAAAGTTAGCGATTGGGTAAAGATGTAAAACCTCAACAGAGTCAACGCCTCCAGGAAGAAATCGTTTCTCAATCGCCGAAGGTCCAGACAGTTCTGGTTGAAGCAGAGAGTAGAAAAAGGGGGCTGGCTTAACCAGGCTGGGTGTAAAGTAATTACCCCCTACTGCCACAGAAGCATTTGCAATAACTGGCTATGAGTTTTCTTCATCACTGTGGAGAAACTTTGCTTAACTTTTTTTTTTCTTTTTTGCAGAATTATTTTTATTCTGCCACGTTGCAGGGTTTTCAATCATTCCACGGCATCTCAATCTCACAACTTTGACTTAGCCACTCCAACACCTTCACTTTTTTTTTAAATTCAGACTCTGGCTGTGTGCTTTAGATTATTGTCCTCCTGCATAACCCATGTGTCTGAGCTTAAGGGTTATGAACTGATGTCCATATGTCCGGGTTTTCAGGCAGAGCAGAATTAATGGGCAAAGAGGAAATCCTATTTTCACTTAAGGCCGTCCAGATTTCGAAATCAGTAATGGTAATTTTTTTCTTATCCTTTTTTTTTTCATGCACTGTATGTCCTTGCTAGCCTGGGCAGCTTCCACTGCAGCGTGCTACGAGCGTTTTCCAGGATATTGATGTGCTGCATATTAGGCAGTGGACTGAATCGGCTCTATGTGCTGTAAATATTCTATTGTCACTTTAATGCCTCGGTCAATGGCTTTGTCCAGGGTAATTCAGTCTGCTGGTGTTTCTGTCCCCTGTAGCCTCCGCCGACAAATGGGCTCACACACATGTGGACACACACACTGAAACGGAGAAAATGAGGGGTAGAGAGGAGAGCCAGCGAGGGCACTCACCTCTCAAACACACACAAGCACATGCACGCACAAACCCACTTCGCCTCGGGTTTTCTCTTGCCGTCACAGATGATCAGGCCCAGTTTTGGCTTTAGCTCATCTCTGACCAACCCTTGGTCCTGGAGCCAAACTGTTAAAAGACATTAAGTCAGCACAGAGACGCGCCACTGCTTCCTCTCTCTGCTAACCACAGGACACTAAAAGTGTGTGCGCGTGTGCACGCCTGTGTCTGTGTGTGCAAGATGGAAACAGGGTGGTTGCAGGGCCAAAAAAAAAAGAAAAAAAATCACACATGTGTATCCCAAATGAGCCTCTGCATGCATGCGCGGCACTCTCCTTGGTGAGGTCAGATAAAGAGGTGGGGAGCAGAATATTTCGGAGCGAGCCTTTTCGGTCTCTCTTGGCACGCCGCATGCCTGTCGCAGCTCAGTGAGCAGACTGTGAAAAGCTTATGTAAATGACGAACCGCTCAGATGTGAAATCAGCTCTGTATTAAATTGTTTTGTTCCACTTGTCAGAGCTGATTAGTCTAAAAGCTCTCCAAAAAGCGGCGCAGGTATTGTGTTGATTGTGCCCGTATGCGAAAACGCACGCAGGAGAAGTCTGCAGATCACCTCGGGAAAGAGCATCTGCGCAGGTGGCGGGGTGCAATTGCTCCGTGAAGTATGATCGGTTATCCCGTGGCAGATTAGCGTGGTGGGTTTTGAAGATGCTGGCCGGCCCTCATAGATGCACACTGATTGAAATCTGCCCCTGTGTGCAGCGAGATCCACCCCACCTGTCGGTTTAGTAAGAGGCCAAATCAGAGGTGAAATTAGTTTAATGTCAGCGCTCTATCTGAATGTCACAACCGGGACCGAGTGTTACATGAACGACACTTTTTTTCCACATTTGGTCACTTTACTACCACAAACTTTAAAGCTGGGGTATGTGACTTTTTACATATTTGTTAAAACTGTCACTGTGTCATGACTGCATTGTATTGAGACGGATAATTTATATATATA
>CAEFZX010002963.1:0-22707 GCA_903066825.1 Alfaro cultratus | reverse complement strand
GACATGCTGAAAAGGCTGTTGGTACCACCAGGGAGAGAACTAAAATGTGCAGGATGCCGGCCCTCGAGGACCGACTTTGGGCACCCCTGCACTAGGCTTTACTTGCCCCCCAAGTCTTCTTTGTTTTTATTTAAATAGGTTGTACACCAGTAACCTTGGACCGAATGCACCTTTGCTGCACTGCACACTTTACAGGCGGAGAGCAGTTGTTCCTGAAAGACAGGTTTATCGTTGATACATTGAACAGGGCGCTTGTACCATTCTAACTGTATGGGGAAATACTGAAATAACTTCTATAAAGATCAGCCAGGAATTCAAAGCTCAGGTGCAGATTTATCTTCCAAATGCACTATGACCCTAAGCACACAACCACAGTGGCTACAAAGCGGCTTAAGGAACACAAAGTCAATGTCGTGGCCATCAGAAAACCTTGATCTCAGTCCTATGGAAAGTTTGTGGGTAGATCTAAAAAGGCGTGCGTCAGTGAAGTGAACAAACTTGACTCAGTTCCACCAGTTCTGGCAGAAGGAATAGACCAGAGCTCAAAGAAACTACTGAGTAGCTTGAGAAAGGAAATCCAAAAGGCTTGACCCAAGTCATAAAAATGCTTGGGTCAAGCTCAAGCTTCTGTAAGGAAGCTTGAGGTTCGTTGAATCTCCAAACAGGCCGATGGTTCCAAGCACATAAAGTCCAGCAAAGCATGGCTTCTGAAGAGGTCCTATACTGAAGTGACAATCGTTGTCATTGTTAATTTGAACTCAATTGCAAATCTCAACAAGCTCAACTAAGACCTGTGGATGAATGCCATCATGAGGCTGAACCATTTAATGACATCACACAAGTCACATCATCAAAATCGGATATTGCCGCTGGCGCAAACCATGAAGAAGACGACAACAGGAAGTGGTAGAAAGATCATGGCACTGCATATTTTTTAGTGACTTATCGCCTGAACAAACTTATTCACATGTGATTTTAATTGCATTTCTTATTAAGAGGAAAAAATGTGAGTGCAAAGTTGTGTCTTTTCCAAATTAGCGAAATATAGACAAAGTTGCAAACATTTGTAATGAAAATGCAGCAAGCATTTGGTCCGATAGACAGATGGAAACTGACATAAGAGGCTCTTGATCACTGCATGTTTGCTCCGGGATACTATTAGAGATATTTGCTTTGTGAATCAGACACTAACACAGAGCAAGAGTACAAACGACGGGCACAAAGCCAAGTTGAGTGGATGAGGGCTGAAGTCTTTCAATTAAAAACTGTAACAGAACAAGATAGGTAGCATCCAAACACTGACCAAAGACCAAAACCAAGGGAAATGACACATCAAGAACAGCACAGATGACAAATAAAGAGCAGCTTTGGGGACAACAGCGAATAAAAAAGGCACAGACTAAAAAAAAACAAAAAACAGCAAACATTCACGACAAGATCAACAGCGGCACCAGCATGTAAGAACAGACCAACGAAGCTGTGAAAGCACACATCGCTTGCGAACGATAACAAAGGCTGACAGCGGTGAGGGTGGCCCTCTGTCAGCTCTTTAAAACGTCCCCACTGACCTTTTTACCATCATCATCTTCATCATCATCATCTTCCTCACTCTCAGCCTCCATGTCTGTTAAAATTAAATAAGTCACGATCATCTCCATGTCCCATCTCATTTCTACAGAAGAACTAGAATGAAACATGACTCTGTGGAAGGAAAGAAGCCGGCTGGCTACGAGGCAGATGCGTCATCAGAGGCTGGATGTGTGGCCTCACTGCACATCGTAGTTTAATTAGAGTCAACACAGAGCTCTCAGTGAAAAATGGTCTTGCAAATGTATTCACACCTTTGGACTTTCCAACAATTTATTTGGACAAGCAAACTCTGGACTACAGTGTATTTCATTAGGATTTATACGACACAAACTCACAATTGTATATATTGTAAAGAAGAAAAAAGGTTAAATGTCGAAATGTGATTAAAATTTGTAATCGAGTTCATGACAGAAGCTGTAATTAATTACAGAAAACCATGTTTCGACAAAATAAGCAACATTTTCAATTCAAAAATAATTTTGATACTAATTAATTAAATAAACATACATATGAGCTCAACAAGAAAGATATTTATTGTTTTCAATCTATTATTTAGATAGTACTTTGCACAGATTGGTGCAAAGTACTATCTAGATTTTATGAACTTCTGATTGTGAGTGGAACTTCTTTAGAAATGTGGAGATTAGTGTTGGGGTCGTCTGTGCTGCTGCTGCTGCTACATTTTAGCGTTGAGATGCTATTTTTGCTGGTAGGCTAACTCCGTGTAGCACAAATTGAACACAACAATAGACTTTTCCAGCGTCTCATCAGAAAGTTTTTTGAAAGAAAAATGAACCCTCAGTGGACCAGGGGAAGAAGCTTTCTCTTGCTGCTATTTGTGGATGTTGTTTGTCAGATGAACGAATGCACCAGAAACATGCAAACATAAAAGTTCTAGCTGGAAGAAAAGCAATTAATTGTCTTTGTAAATTTGTAACACCTTAAAATCTATGTAATTAATGAATCAAAATTAATATGTTAAAGTTCCAGCCCAATTTTTTATTAACATAAAAAATCTGATACTTTTTTTTGTTTGATTAAAAAAACTCTCCTAAATAAAAACCAGTGCAAGCAAATAGTAAATGGGCACACCAGGCAGGTCAGAGAAGTCACAAAGTGTTGGAGAAATTTTAAGTGGTGTTTGGTTACAACGCATCACCTGAAAACAAAGTAGAGTTTAGCACAACTGAAAACTGACCAGGAAATGACCATCCATCTGCACTGACAGACGGTGCAAGAAGAGCATAAGTCAAAAAAGCAGCCAATAAATCCAGGGTAACTCTGGAGACGGTTCTATGCAAATAACTGTATTTAAAAGAATATACCATAGTTATGTTGAAACATGGTAGCTGAATGCTTTGAGGCCCAAATAAATCAAATTTCAGCAAGAAATCCCGGTCTGCCTTCTAAACCATGGCTGGGATCTTCAGTCCCAGAAAATGTTTTTAAGGACCTGGACGCCAAACATGTCAATACAGCCTTTTAATTTCCCTCTGCGCTTCTCTCTTAATTGGCGTTCAGCCCTTCTGATCTCATCTGGGATGTCTGTTCATTACTGAGGCATCCCTGATGAGATGCAGCGGTATGAATGTAAAGACCTCAGAGGTTTCACTCCGGCTAAAAGGTTAAGATAAACACACGAGTCTCGTAAAAGCAGCCGATCATTTAAAAAAAACCACACACATGAAACTGCTTTGTGTCTCTGCCTTCTAAGGACGGCTCCGTCGCTGAACCTTTCCTGAACGATAGCAGTGACTCATATTTGCGAGGATGGATGTGAAAACAACTCGACAGATTGGGACAAAAAGCATTTTAATTTGACTCCTGAAGGCTCTGACATTTTGTGTCTTCCTGCAGATGATGAAGCATCACAAATCCCAAAGTAAATGATTGTCCTTTTTTTTTTCTTCCTTTGACTGTCACAGCTGAGCATGTTTCATGTGGATTTCTGAGTCTATTGTCTTTGTGTCATACCTCCCGTGTTGTTGCTAGGAGACACTGGTTCATTGCTCTGATTGGCAGGCTGGTCAATTAGCCTCTTGGTGTCGGCGGTGTTGGCGGGTTTGTGAGATTTCTTGTTTTTGATGAGGATTTTGCCCATCAGCTCCTGAGGACTGGGCAGAGGGACGCCCGCCTCCAGCTGCAGACATGGAAAAAGTGTCAGGAAAAAAAAGCGAAAGAGAACGGCGGTCAGTGCAGGGTTACTTTCAAAATCACAGCATGAAACAACGTTCTGAATTTCCCTACAGGGTATTTGTCCAGAGGATCGATCAGCAACGCTTCTCCGAAAATAGAGCGACAATATTCGGCCATTTTTGCCTGCTGCTTCAAGCTGGAAAATAAAGAGACATATTTACACATTTTATCTCAATAATGATATATTTTATATAAACAGGATAATACATTCTCCAGCCAGTTTACCTGGTACACAGGATCAGAAGCAGATCAATTCAATTCAAAAACAATTTATCTACACCAAAGGAAAAGTAAATGTCATAACTCATATCGTCCAAGTGTCTTAAAATATGCTGTGGGCATAAAGTGTCTGGAGTAGCAGTCAGTCTTACAATGACTCTGAAGAGGCCTCTGACTGAAGACTGTTGCTATATGACAATCTCACGGCTTTCATGACATGATAACAGATTAAAATCCAGGCAGCAGAAACAATATTCCACACTAAGACAATAGCTGCGATTCTGTTACCAACGTCTGAAAAACATTTGCAATTAAATAGGAAGCACAATTACAATCACAAATGAATAAGTTTGTTCACGCAATACGTCATTAAAAAACATGTCACCATCCTCCAACTTTTTCCTGTTGTTATTGTCTTTATGGTTTGCGCCAGCTGCAGCCTGTGGCTGTTGATCATGTGACACTGATGTGAAAACAGTGCTTCCATTGCAGTTTTGTAAAATAAATCCATTTTGATCCGATAAAAAAAAAAAAAAAAACTCATCATAGCACCAAAACCTCTCATCAAAAAACAAGAGGGTTGTTTTTTTGGAAATTGCCGTGTTTCTGTTAAGCAAATTTATTTTTGAAATGTCAAATAGTCGATGAAAATCGATATTTATAATCCACCTCATTTGTCTTTGCCACTCCTCTTTAAATCTCTGTCTGGCCGTATGGCTAGGAAGGCTGGACATTGGATCCAAAAATTAACCAACCATATGGTTGTATCTCAATGCAATTTAGCATCTAGACATGGTGAAGGCAACTTTAAAAGAGTTTTAGGATGGGGAAGAACAGGGATTTAACATGACAAAGAGTCTATTGTAATCCAATGCCAAACACCTCTGATAGGTTTTCTAACCTCTTGTTAAATCTATCCTAAAGAAATTATGCACGAGTTGCAAGCAAGATAGGAAAGTGTATGAAAGAAAAACTGGCTGGTGAGTGTATGTGTTAATAAAGTCCTTACGAGTCAACGTGGTTTTCAAATGAAAGTATGACAGGAAAAGGTGAAGTCTTAAAGGCGCATTCTGCGATGGCTTCAATCACCTCCTACAAAATAATAATAATAAAAAAAAACATCCTTTAGTTGATTTGCCAGATACCCATTTCACAAATAGGGTATGCAGGAAAACAGCCTAAACAAGTTCTAACATGGATTAGATTTCAGTGAAGCTGACTCAATTGCTTTAATATCAAATCTGTTTAAGATGTCGGTTTGAACCCAGCCAGCGTTGGTGCATTGCCCTGCAACAAGAGACGTGACTGAGACTTAGCCTGACAAGTCAGTCACATGCTGGCTGCAGCCAGCAACATGCTTTTAGGGACAATTCTGGCTGGCAATTTAATCACTTGGAAAAACTGGCAATGCTGATTTAAACTGGTTGATTTCCTGGCATGGACTCGTGGCATGGTGCTTTACAAGAACATTGATATGACTTTTTCACATTTTGTCACATCACAACAACAAACCCAGATGTATTTTATTAGGATTGCTTAGGAGCTGGACCAACACAAGGTAATGTTGTGTTGGTCCAGCAATTACAATTAAAGGTAATGTTTAATTGTAAAGGAGAATGAAAATGAATGAAATGAAAATTCACTTCTGAAGGTTCATCATATAAGATTTCAGTAAAAACATCAGCTTGTGGCTGTATGTGGTTGGGGTTGTAAAAAATTAACACGTAGCACTAAAATTGTGAACATGGTACAGATTAGGGCTTTAGGCAGCGCATTCCAGAAGACTATTGTTAGCCTGCTTTGTCTATTATAAAATTTGGGTGTTATAACAAGATGATGACCCCAAGCATGAATAGTTAATGGAGGCTAATAATAAACTTCTGGAATTGCTTTTCCAAAACTTTGCCTTCAACCCTGTCTAAAATTTGTATATTATGCCTAAATTTCCTATGTCTTAAAATCACTAATTAAGCTGTAGATGCACTGAAGTATGACAAATTTGCACTGCCAACATTCAAGACATAGCTTTTATCTCACAGTTTCAAATAGTGGCTGCCAAACCTTAAAGGAGATTTCAGAGGTCATGGTGAAGCCGTGAGTAATGACCGGCTCCTCCTCAGCAGTCCGCCCTTTCCACACGTCTAGTTCCACACAGCGACAACCGGCCAGCAAAACCTGCCGGTACATCTCCACCGAGGAGCTTCCTGCCAGCTGGCCCGCTGAAACACACGTAAAAGGAATATAAACAGAAAGAAAACTGTGACAGCTTGTCGTCGACCCCAGGCAGCCAGACCCACCATACTGTTTGCCTAAGCTGAAATACAACATTTATGTTAGGGAAATTAGAAATCATGACTAATGACAACAAACTTGTAAAAACAAGTGGAATGTTGGACAAAATGAAAAAATGCCAGGGATTTTAACTCCTAAGAGCTGAAAAGCAATAATAAAGTTCAGTTGGACAAGGGTTTGTGCCAGCTACCATCTACTAGCTAACCTTTTTCCACTTTGCTGTTCTTATCAACTGTGTGTGTTTTCTGAAGTTGGGTCACTTTAATAAAGACTAGTTATCTTCTAAGTAGTGAGCCAGTTATGCCATTAAGGCAAGTGACAAGCAATATATGTGCATGTGAAATTTTGAGCTTGCAGACGTACACACGCAGGCTTGTGTCACAACACATGACACCTGTAAAATGTTTAACTTTTGTCACTGTCGTTGCCATCACATCCCATGTGTTGGGTTCGCTCTGTCTGGTGGAAAACTATCATACCGATCCGTGCCATACTGCTCAGTAGAAACAAGGCATTAGAGCTGTAAGGCCTGGTTTTGTTCACTAGCTAACGCTGTAATAACATGCTGCATTAACACCACTTATTGGTAAGTTTTTGTTTGTTGTTTAGTTTTGCTGAGAAATACTGCAATAGTTTTCTGACCAGAGCTCAATGATATTCCACTTTGTTTGCATAGTTAAAACGTCACTGTGTTTATTAGTTTATGCGGATACACACAATAAAATTTTCTATCTGTGCTCTTAATTTCTGTTTGTGTCAGCTATTTACTAAATGAATAACTTGCTAAGCCCTTAGCCAGGCCTTCATCTTATTTTGTCATACTCAGTGAATTAGATCTACAGCTTCTCCAAACAAAAAGACAAATGTTATTGTTTCTTATCGTGTATGTTGGGTTTTTAATATGGTGTGTTTGTTGTGTGTCCCTTACCTGTAAGGTACGTATTATGCGATGAGTTGATGAAATACTGCGACAATGGAAAGTTCATATCTTCAGACTGATCCAGTTTCTCAGGAGGAATGACACCGTTCTCGTCACTGGACAGATAGCTGGAAAAAGCCTGGAGAGAGATAACACCTAAAGACAACATGCATACAAAAACACAATGTCACACAATAAAAATGAGAAACATATGAAGTTAAAAACAATTTACATTTAGAATGAGTGAGACAAGATATTTATTATTTTGTGCTAAAAGATATTTTGTAAAAGGATGCACAATGGCTTAAAACCCCTCTATATAGTTTATGATAAAACGACTTTATCATTTTTTTTTTTACAGTCCTGAATATGTTAAGAAGCTTTCACTCTACTTGAGCTTTTACACCTTGGTGGCTAGGTCTGAAACAGGTGTGGGCTTAAGAGTCTGTTAATATGCAGTTAAAACAGAATTTATGTTAAAATGGAGTTCATGCTTAAAAGAAAAATCTGATGAAAATAAATTTATGCTAAAATAGAATTCATGCTAAAAAGTAGTTTATGCTGACCTCATGCTAGAAAGAAATTCACACTAAACAGGAATTTTTGCTGAAAAGGGAATTTAAGCTAAATTGGAATTCATGCTATAAAGGAATTTGTATGAAAAGGCTAACATAACTTTTGTTATGGCTTTTGCATTTTGTTGAACCTTCTAGTCCACCGTAGAAATTGGTACTGGCAGGTAAAGCTTTTTAGTCTGGACCTCATCCCTGATAAATACATATGTTTTGCAAAAGTGATGCAACACTTGTTAGAGATGAGTCTTTCTTTTTAAGATATATATTTATTGTTTCCAATAAAATTTCAACAAAACAGCAGGACAGTTATCAGGATACATTGACATACAAAATGTCGATCTGCTAAGACCAGTTAGTGTGGGTTGAAGCTTACAACACTGGGATCCTCTACACTATCTTCATCTGTTGATGAATCCAAGCAAAATCACAACTGCAAACAGGATCCAGATTACAACTGCCCAACCATCATTTATATAGAGAGTCTTTCGCTTGGAGTCTTTGTGACACCGAGTGCCACAAATTGTAAACTGTATTTGTTGATCTGAGTAGTGTAGGCTGTGGTGAACCAAAAAAGGCCTTGGAGAAAAAAAACAAAGAAACAATGGCCCATTCTAGAGCCAGAGACTGGCTTGACGTTCTGCAGAGGTGGCCCAAATAATCTTTAGGTACATGCTTTTTGTTTTAAGGTGATTGAAACAAAGTGTAGAATTTTCAAAAATACACTAATTAAAATATTTTGATGCCTTAGTTAGATTTATACATCTTATTTTAGCTAAAGTATTATATGTAAACACCAAGCTATGTCTTAAATCATTATATTTAGACATCAAAATGTGTTTCAAACATATCTCAATCACTTATAATAAAGGAGGCTTACACTGTGTATACCTTGCTTTAGATTTTCCTGGTCATGTTGGTAACGCTCCATCAGAGTGTGTGTCTGTGCAGGGCGAAGAGGGGGGTAAAGAATTTCATTAAGCCTCGGGTCTCTCTGCTTGTTGTTGATGAACTCGGTCATCTGATCGATGGACATCCCCCCACCCTCGCCTCCTCTGCAGAAAGGAGCGCCATCAGTTTAGCACACAACAACCATGGGGCAAAAATATGAAGCTCATCAAGCTCCATATTTGGCCAAGAGTGGCCAAGTAAGCACTCTTAATGCGGTTACTTGGCCACATCGAGAGTGGCCAAGTATCCCTTCATGCTAAAATGTCCTTTTCCTACTGATCTCATGTTAACTATTCCTGTATTGTTGCCTTTTGTAAAGAATCAAAAATCAAACACTACTTCAAAAACAGGACTTCAGCCTTTTTTGCTTCTGGCTATTTTTCTCAGGAAAATTCCTCTACTGTTAATTGGGAAATTCAAAACACCTTGATGAAAAACCACCCACAAGTATTACACTAGCAAGACATTTTTTTGACTAAAAAAGGTTCAAAAGAATTCTAAATGAAGCGGATGCTGTTTTCCTACTGCAGTTTGAAGATGTTGCCGAGTTCAGGACGAGGACACAGACTCTCCAAGAAGTTCCTGTAAACATCCAAGGTGAAGTCCTCCAGTTTGATGCTGTCACCCTGGACAAATAAAAAAGACACGGAAATGGGTTTAACTGTAACATCAAGAGGGGAAAACAGCTAAAGTCAAATGTGTTTCTGTCTGGAGCTGTGGGTGTTTATTGCTGTTACTGTAGTTGGATTCTTTTGGTTGTTTATTATTTTGTGGACCGGCTACAGTCTCTGTGTATCCCAGAGCCTCAGCCAACCTTGGCTGATGTTCTGTCATTCCCTTCATCCCCTGAGCCTCCCCAGTCCGCCTATAGTCCTTAACCTCAGGCTGTATATCACAGCCCAAACCTTACCTCAGAGTGCATGAACACTCAGCATTCCTGAACCCCTCTAGTGCTCCCTAGTCAAAGTCTCAATTCAGTGCCCCTAAGCCCAAGTTTCATTTCAGAGCTCCAGAGCCTGTGTGCCACCTGCTGCTCCCCCAGGGCCACCTGTTGTACCCTCCAGCCAGCTGTAGTTTTCAGACTGGAAATCCCCAGAGTCTGCCTCTCAGTGCTTCCTTCAGAGACTTCCTCTATTCTTCTGGACTACCACTTCTTTACACATGGGTCCTATTTCTACACAAAACAGGACAGTTTCAGTCCGAAATTGAAATAGCTAAAGCATGAATAGCTTTTAGCTATTCATAGCTTTAGCGTGAATAGCTCTATTTCCATTGACCCTATAATCCCAATGAAATTCTTTGTTTATGGTTTCATAAAACTCAGTGTGCGCTTTAAGAGAATCCCTGTTTGGATTTGTCAAAGTAATTTAGATTTTGAATGACAGAGGAACAAATGAAGTCCATGGAACTGACTCTGTAATTTAATGCCAATAGGAAGCTACGAAGAAGGTGCTAACTTTCACATCATTAGCAGCCAACGGTGAGCTAACATCATATTTTCATGGTGCTTACAAATTGTTAGCATTTTGTCTGTTTACTATTGGGAACTCAAGATCTGAAACTGTGTTATCTTCACTGTCACCTTCATCTATTGTTTACTGCATCTTTTATAATCTAAACTTCTGCTCACCCGTCCATATGGCAACTTGCAGCTCTCGAGGGCATTCTCAATTCTCTTTCTGTCCGACGAAAACAGTCGGCCAATACTGCAACAAGAAAAATGCACAACCTCAGTTAGAACCTTTAACAAAATTAATTAAATAAACCTCAATAAAAGCTCTTCTACCTTTATTTTACCTCCTCATCTGGCATAAGTCCCTTTTGAAAAATATCTTTGAATCTTTAGACCTCTTGAATTTCGTAGAACTCCATTCTTCCTCCTTTACTTTTCCAAGACACCAACTGACCTTAATTTGCTTCTAAAAAGCAGCTTTCCTTCATACAATGTCTTATGTGCCTCATAACTCTGGCACTGGTTGATTACCAGGTCAGTGCTGAATTAGGTACCTCCATGAATAATGTCCCTGTTTTTGCTTCCCCAAGTGCACATGGAATTAGGTTTAATCTTGGAAGCAAGGGACAAGAAAGAGCAAAGTTTAAGTTTGTGAGTGTCTCTGCAGATTTTCTCAGGCTATTTCTTCACATTTACAAGCCTCTGTGCCTAAAGCCTAATGTTCAGACACAGAACACGGGCTGACAATGACAAAAGTAATCATGAAGGTCTTACTTTTTCACAGGAATTTTTCCCTCTGAGTTTGGCTGAAGAGTTACCCTGACATACCTGAAACAAAGAGAAAACTATTGAAACATTTTGACAATTTGTTGAGTTACAACTGTATGCTTTAGTATGCCCTGTTGGGATTGCCATCTGCTATGATGACTATATCTCATGTATGTGTTTACATCCGTCATTGCCAGGATTTTTAATGACTTATGGCGTTTACAAGCTTATTTACATGTGACTATAAATGTATATACAAGAGAAAGAAAAAAAAAATAGTTTTTTTAATTGGACTATTTTGCTAAGAGGTTCCCTTTCATATTAAGATCATAGAAAGTGGTTCTAGAAAAAGTGGTTCAATTCTCATGTCACTTTTTTGTAATTTGTGTGGTCATTAACCAGTTTCATGACTCTTTGTGGCTCTAGGATTTAAATGGTGACAGGATGAGAACATCAGGTTACCCACAATTTATCCATAGTGTATCACATCAGCAATATTTTTATTAACAAAGTTTTAAAATATTTTTCAAGAAATATATTGACTTTCCCCAGTAATTTGTGTGTGTGTGTGTGTGTGTGTGTGTGTGCGTGGGCATGCGTGGGTGTGTGTGTGTGTGTGTGTGTGTGTGTGTGTGTGTGTGTGTGTGTGAGTGTGTCCACCCTCACGCTTTTAGCAGACTGTGGTCTCTATTGAGATTGTGACTCAGCAGGTTAGTAGCCAAAGAAAACACTTCCTCACACCACAACTGTAAAACAAACAAAAAAAAATCTCACACATTTTATGTTCATTGTCCTAAACATCAAGATCATCCCTAACTGTCCCAGAAGCAGGAACCAGCTCTTTACCTTGGCTTCGTCCTCCTGTGAAGCAATGAAGTTCAGTTGGCCGACGTTGACCAGGTCTGAGGCGGTGATCACGGTAACCATGCGGTTCTCCAACCGACCAACGAGGTTTCCCACATCAAGCAGCTCCCGCAGTTTGGCTTCCTGTCAGAGGACACAGAAAAAAAAAATGTTAGCTGAATTGGATTCATAGTGTTGATGGTGGTTTTAGAAAGAATACTATAAACATTTAAGCAATAAAGAGATTTTAAATCACTCACCAATTAATTTAATTTATTAGACAAATAAATTAAATTAATTAATTTAATTAATTAATTTAATTTACTTAATTAAATTACTTAATTAAGTAATTTAGGACTTAATTTTTTTAAGATTTACAAAAGATTTAATACATTTCTAATGATTGCTCTGTTTTTTTATTACAAAACTACTTGGAAACTTCATTATACAGACGACCCAAAATATTTTTTTTTCTTAAGCAAGAAATGCAGAAGTTCCCTTTACATAGGATGGTAAAACATATGTTGTAAAAATTTCACATGACCTATTTAGTTAAAAAAAATAAATTACAAAACTTACAAGATAAAAAAATATCAGACATATCATTCATTAGCCTATAAATAAAGACTTTCATAAAAAACGTGTATGCCAATCTTAAGAATTATTGCGAATTCAACTTCAAATATGATAAAAAATGAATGAATAAAACATTAGCTTTTCCGCAACATTAGCAGAAGCCTCACTGGGCAAGGTCACTGACGAGGCACAGAGAACCAAGAGGCAAACAGAAAATTCAAATGCAAAAGTAAATAACAACAGAAATACAGTTCAGGACAAAAGTCTTGCTGAGGGGAGTGGAAAGAAACAGTCGGTGATACCTTGGGAGGTTTGGTGCTTCTACCAGTTCTGACATCCTTCACATAGGTCAGGTCCAACAACTCTGTGTCCTAATGATAACACAACCAAAATAAATCAAACACAGCCACAAGTATTTAGAAACAACCAGTGAAAAAAGTGTTTTCTGTTGACACAAAATCTGTTATATAAATCAAGACATTCATTTTAGAGTCTTGCTTGTTTCTTCACATTCAAACTGAGCTGTACTAGTAGCTTACAAGATGGAGACAGACTGCTGGATGCTAACACTGTTAGCAAACTCCTGTTCCTATTTTTTCAGAGTACATTTTTTTTATTGGTGTCTTATTACAAGTGCATAACGTCCAGGATTTCTCCCAGTGTATTATAAGCTTGGCAGGCCACCAGGTTTTACGTGCACCCCAACAGGCTAAGCACTGTTTATTTATTATAAGGTTTTTTTTTATACACCAGTAATACACCAGTCTTAGGTGAAACAGCTGGAAGCACAATGGCAACATAGTATGGAAGGTACGTGAAAGGGAGATTGAAGTCAAAGGGACATTGAAGTCAGGAGTCTTTTTTTGTTTTTTAAATTCACTGCCTGTCTTAACTCATCTACACATTAACAACTGTGAACAGAGAAGAAAATAAAATCAGGGATGAAGTTTACTTGGAGTCAGTTTTGTGTTTATATTAGCCAGCAGCTACAATTAGCATAACTGTTAATAAGTACAGGGTTTCCCCCTGCTAATGTATTGTAAGCTCCCTCCACCCCACGTCAGGCTAAGCACTGCTTGTTTTTGTATATAGAAAAATGTATAATTGGAAAAAGAAAAAAAAAAAAGTTTAATTTTCATTTTTGTTTGTTTTTTAAAGCTGAACAGCAAGTGTCTCTGTTGCTCTGAGCGTTAAACCTATCTTTTATTCCTAAAAGATAGGAATAAAAGATAAGTAGTGCATTTTTTTTTTTTTTCTTCCCCCACCAGGGGGCTTTTCGTGGGCTCTAGTGTCCCTTATTTCGACAGTAGGCTGACAGGAATGGGATAAGACATGCGGCAAATGCCGCCGGGTCCGGGAGTCGAACCCGCGACGGCTGCGTTGAGGACTCAAGGCCTCCAAATGTGGGTCGCGCTAACCCCCACGCCACCACGGCACGCCCCAGATAGGTAGTGCATTTTAACCCGGGCGCTCGCGGACCAATCACACTGCTGGCGCCTCTGCCGGTTGCTTCCAAGCTGCACCTGTTTGATCTCTGAAGTTTATCTTGCACGCAATCCACGAATCACTCAAACTGGTCACAGGCATCAATCCATTCCCCAGTGAGAAATTATTATTCTTTTGAGAACTCTACATCAAGGTAAGAGTTTAAAACCCACCGCGTTAGCTCTTTTTGCACAGCTCTACGTGAACCGCAGGAATAACTTATAGTAGCGCTTTCAGAGGAGCGCGTTGAGGAGTGGTGAGAATGATTTATCTTTGTGAACAAAAAATTACGTGCAGCGTTTACATCTCAACACACTGCCCAGCATGTGGCTCTGTGTCTGTTTGCGCTAAATGTGGGACATTTAGTGAAACCTAAATTTTTAGGTTTAATTGGTCAACCTAAAAAACAATCATTTATAATTGGAGTTTACTAATTTGTATTTGTGAACAAACAGAGCTCAATGTTAAAGATTAAACTTGGCAGCTCATTAAAATCTTAAATTTGAATGTTAAACAATTTATAGTCTTTTAATTTATGTATGCTGAAACCGTTAAATCAAATTCAGCAGCATTGATAATCGGAAGAAACAAATGTTGCATTTCTATATCTGTGGTCTGCTTTAAAATATTAACATTTATTGGGCCCCTGAAGCCCTGGGGAGCTGTTGACTTAATTAGGATTAAACAGAAGTGCAAATAATTGATATTCATCTTAATTGCATTTTTTGATTTGTTGCTTTTAAGGCTAGTTGTGGATTTAAATAGCATTTCACTGGTGATGTTTTCCCACAACATATAGTTACCCAGTAATATTTTTACATTTCCTATCAACTTAACATCTTTTAATACAAAACCACGGTGGACCGCCTCGGCGCCCCGACCACCGGGCTTAGCAAGTTTTTTGGGGGAAACCCTGAAGTAGCAACTACTGTAGTTACTATAGTTACCTCAAAGCTGGTGAAAATGATAAGAACCCTGTTGATCAATGTCTAACCCAGTTTTCTTTTGGCAAAGAGTTCATAAATCATCCAATTGCAGCCTAAGTTTCAGGAGTGACACAAATATATTTATTATAGTTTTAGTGGCAACATGTCACATTATTTTTTAGAAAACGACATAGTGTTTATATTTTACTGTAAAAACATGAAATACAAAAAAAGCAAACTAATTTTCATAGTAATTTTACCTGAAAAGAATACTATCAATATAACGAGCATACTAGTTGCAATAAAAGACTAGAGTTAGTCCAAACCGTTCTTTGGTTGCTTCCAAGATGAAAGCAACCATTAAAAGACTCACGACTGTGTCAGAAGCTTCAAGTCTCCTTTTTGGGCTTACATATGAAATACCCTGAAACACTGTCCTGTTCATTATTTTGTATCCATGTTTAAAATATGTAACATGGTAAAATGTTAAGTCTGCTTTACATGTGTAAAATTTTACTATTGCGTTACTTTTGCAGCAACTGTGTGAAAAATAAATTGAACATTTTTATGTAAGGCACAACAGGTAATATTCAATTGTGTAATGTGTAAAAAGCCCTAAATGATTGTGAATGTAATTTACATTTAATTAACGTAATAAGAATGAGTAACAATTACTGATTAACATGAGTAATGATTAATGATATGTATGATTAAAGGATGACTTAATGACTCATAAACATTCATTTTAAAACCTTCAGTTCTTTAGTAACGAATTGTCATGGACAAGGTTTTATATTATTTGCATCTGGTATTAGTGCGGGTTCCTCACCTTGTTTTGGTCAGTCCAGAAGAGGTAAAATCCATGAGGATCCACATGTAGAGTCACTGGAGTAACTGTGGACAAATCCTGGAAATATATAAATGTATGGAGTGAGTTACAAGTGACAAGAAGAGGAGCCCTTCCGCAGAAAACACTTTAGAAGTGAAAGAATTATTTTTTTTTTAATTCTGATGATAAGTGTCTCATCACACAGATCACTGCTTACTACTATACAAATTATGCAATCAGTCCACCTGCTCTGGTGACGCAAAACTGTGTTGACTCATCAGTGTAAGAAGATGATTTTACTAGAAACTAGCATAAACTTCTGATGATGCAACTCAATTGAGTGCATTCCTGTTCAGCTAGCATCCCATGGCAGCTTCCAATTGGAATCACATCCAGCAGAATCACATCTGCACATCTAATTGTCCACACTAACATTGTGGACAATATTAGTGTTGTCCTCAGAACAATATAATTATTCGTCAAAACTAAAAGATGCGTCTTCATCTGCATTTAAAAATTTTATTCTTTCTTGTGTAGTTATATAAAAAGCATTTAGCATAAAAAGTTATTTTCAAATGGAGCACAGTACTAATTGTTATTATTAAGAAATTAAGAACAAAGAAAGGAAGAAAATTGACCATGACCTTTTACATGTAAGGAAGCTGTTTAGTAAGCATCTGTAAGCAGTGTCTACATTCCTACTCACATAAACACACATTGAGATGTCACATCATCTCCTTATGTAATAAAGTGATGACCTCTCTGTCATGTTGGAGTCTAAACTTCTAGCCCACATGCAGAACACGACACAGGAGAGCAAAATCAGTTAAAGTGAATTTATTTGAACAATAATAATAATGGAGTGCAGTGGGATAACGGGGCTGGTCCAGGAGGGGAGAGGCTCACGGAACGGCCAGCACTTTGCTGAGCAGGTGTTTGTTGTTTTTGGAGGGATAATTGGAGTGTTCGGGATCCTTGTGTCCGTGTGGGTCCAGGAGTCACAGCGCTTAGCCACGGGAATCCGGAAGGCGGCGAGGAAAAGCGTCGGAGGGCGGACAGGTAGGTTCAGACTGAACGGAGTTAGAGGAGCGCCGCGACTGCCAGTCGGGGAATCCAGGAGAACTTGTTGATCAAGCGGAGGGGGTGAGTCTGGGCGCTCGGGCAACCAGTGGGTCAGCCCCACGGCGTCACGAGGGAGGTGTTGTACAGAAAGCCAGGGAAGATCGTCATGAGGAAGCTCCAGAACGTCTCGGGGAAAACACCTTAAGGCAGGAAACAGACAAGGAGAATCACTGAGTGATCAAAAAACGAGGAGAAAACAGAGACTAGCTCTAGGAGGCTCGGTGGTACCATTACTGGCTAACACTCGGGCGCCGATGGACTGGCAGTCACTCCTCTTGAACTCCTTGCCTGACGAGCAGATTGACCTCCGGTGCGCAGGATGACGACACCGCTCCGAAGAGAGGTGAGCCTGGCGCTATCTAGTGGCTAGATGGTGAGTAGCAGCAAATGGAAACCCACAGGAAAAACCCCGGAACACAGCACTCTCACTGTAAGAATTAGCATGTTACAGTCGCTTAGCTAATTTAGATTTTATTTCTTTATTTTTTGTGCTTAATTTAACTTTGTGTCTTAACAAAGACCTTTATGTCTTTTTAGGAGTGTTTGTAAAGGATTCTTATAGTAATGTTGATGTGGACCCCAGGAAGAATAGTCTCTACTGTAGTAGAGACTAATGAGGATCCTTAAATTAAGAAATAAACAAATCCTTAGTTTGTTGTTTGCAGCGCTGCATGTTTGCCCAGTGATTCTCTCTGGTTGCTCTTACTTTTTTTTGTTTTTTACTTTAGGACAGTTGTATTTGTGTAGACAAAATCCCAGAAGAGTTTAAAATGAGGCTCTTCCATCAATCAAAAAGGGCAAGGACCTTATTCCCCACTTCAACATCTTTCTAACCATAGGGCCAGACAGATCTAAATTGCAGCTGCAAAAGCAAATGAAGTAGATTAGCAGTGCTAGGACACGTTACTGTGGAATATTGTCTCTGTTGCCGGGATATTGAGCGGTTAGCATGTCATGACTGTCAGACAGCAACAGTCTTCAGTCAGAGGCTTCGACAGATTTGTTGCAAGACTGACTGCTACCCAAGATTTTTCCTCCACTCTCCATGACCCCATGCACGACCACTCTTTGAAAATTCAAAAGAGTGGTCGTGGGGTCATGGATATGGATATATATATACATATATACACACACACACACATATATATATATATATATATATATATATATATATATATATATATATATGTATGTATGTATGTATATTATAAGTACATACAGTATATAAGTATATCATATATCAGTATATATAAATCAGTCAACATTTTGCAAAAAACACAGCAGAGATTGCAAATTGTCCAAAACTCCAATGAGTTCATCTCCAGTTATGTTATTTATATAGCTGAGCTTTGGGAGATGTGTAAATTATTTAGGATGTTCTTTGAAAAGGTCATGTTATTTACTTTTGGAGCCTCTTAGCCAATCACAGCATTGCCTACAAGAGGAAGTAGAAACCAACTGCTGTAATGATGATATCAAATACTTCAGCATCCTGATGCATACACACACACACATATGCAAACACACACACACACGTGTATATATATATATATATATATATATATATATATATATAAGGCTAGCAACATCCTATAGTTTAGGATGTTCCTAGCCATACCAGTTGCCATAGCGACTGGACAGCACGCTTTTCCTCATTGTCAAGGCTAAATACTTGAGCATACCAACACACTCTCAGGCATAACTCTACTAATATCCACACTTACACAGCTGATGGTGCTCATGGAGAACATTTGAGTGTGTATACATGTACACCCCCCCCACACACACACACACACACACGCACACTCAAAGACATGCCAATGGATTCTGCACCAACAGGTGGCCAAACAGTAGCTGACTGCAAATGCAGTTAACACCATCAGTCCTATCTGGCGCGGCGCACGCAGGTACTTACTGCCAAAGCTCAATCAACAAATGAACAGTAAACACATCTGACAACATGGCACATTTCCTCCTCTGCCTCCTCATTTTTCTCACACTCCATATTAATTCGCTTGGACTGGATTCAATGAAATTCCTGAGTCACTTCATAAACAAAGTACTCAATTCCCCACCGTACAGGAGAAAGACATGTAAAGAACTTAAGGAGGTTATAGGGGTACTGGGAGAGAGAGGGTCTGCATTCTTACCTCATCCCATTTAATGAAGTTGCTTCCGTTCCTCAGGGTGTGTGAGACGCAGGGAGGCTGGAGTTTCAGTGCGTGGACCCCCGGCTGAGCACTCGCCATGGCTTCACGCACACATTCAAACACACGCTCGCGCGCTGGGGATGCTCGGAGTCAAACGCCAGGACGATACGTCTCAATCATCTCCGAGGAGAAACTCTTCAGAAGTCACAAGCTCTGCTGCTACAGCCGCATCCCGTCGTCCTCCCGCTTCTTCTCCGCTCACTCCGTTTTTTCTTTTCTTATTTCCGTCCTTTTTTCTCGCTCTTTTAGCTCTGCCTCTCCTCCTTCCTCACACCTCTCTCTTTCTTCTGCCTCCCTCCCTCCCTCCCTGGGCTCGTCGTCTCCCTCTCTCCCCTCTGTTGGTGCTGCATCTCGCGGAGAGACAGACTGAAACAGATGCCTTCGTGGGAGACAGGATGCGCGCGCGTGCGGGTAGGGAGCGCGTGCGCGTCCTGCCTCCACAAATTGACTCATCTGCGACATGCGCACAACGGCAGCTTCCCACAGATGGGGGACTGGGGGGAGGGATGAGAGAAAGGTAGAAGATAGTGAGTGAAAAGGAAAAGATAAAAGAGAGGAGAAAAAAATAAGACAATGAAGACGAGTCTGAGTCACGTGAGGTCAGGGTTGAAGACATCATACAGTACGGTTCCTCAAGTGTGTAGACATGCACCATCCCACTCATATGTGCTTTGTTTACCACAGGCTTTAATCCGGTTCTAAAACAGCTTCCTTTCCTCTGGGAAGGCTGTCCATCATATTCTGACACCGCGCTTCAGGGATTTGTTCCTAGTGAACATTAATGGCCCTTGTCACAGATGACAGGGGGAAAAAACAATGTCTCACAGAGTTAGTAAAGGTTCGGCTGAGACCAACTAAAGAGTTGTTTTTTTATTATTTCACCTTAAAGAAGAACAGGTTCTATTTCACAGTAAACTTGATAAATGTTTTAGGTCAAGCAAATAAAGCAGACTGTTTTTAAATTCACTGCCCCTATCAGAATGATCTGAACATGCCTGGGGTGTTTTCATACCTGATAGTCCAATGGAACTTGGTTTGATTGGTAATCAAAATTGCAACATTTCTTACATTTTCAGCCGATGCAGTTCAGTTTCACACAGCAACAAGGGTGCGCTCTTTGAAAAACCTGTTCACCTCCTGACCTGTGGTGGTGCTGCACCAAGAACTGGCGAAGGAAACGACATGAAAACACCTGAAGAAGACACTGAACTAAACTTCCTTCTTCACCAAATGTAAATAAAAATGGAGTGGCGCCAGATTTTCGAGATTGTTGTATTTCTCTTTGGTCTTTGGCAAAAGCGCACGAGTCATTTCTCTTGCCAACGTTAAACGTGTTTGTTTTTGTTATATTTACCCAGAATGCCTTGCTCTGTAGTCTACTTTCTGCCTTTGGAGCAGTCTCACCGATGCTGAAAAAATAAAATTTGGCAAATGGTATTTCTATTAAGTAAGAAACACAATAAAAATCCAATTGAAATAAGTTTGTTCCTGTGATGAGTTATTACCAAGACTGGCTCATCATTGTCCTCCTACGTTCCACCATTTTCTTAGTCTTTCTAGCAAGTAGTAACATCCGGCTGTTGATCTGAAAAACCAACCCATCCAAAAGTTTTTATCAAAAAATGTTTTTGTTTTTGTTTTTTTTCAAAATTGCCGCATTTCCGTAAGGCAAACAAATTTTTGCAATTCCAATTTCTGCAGTTTTAGTCAATGAAAACACAGCTGGATATCTGCATCCAAAGTGTCAGCACAGAATTGCAATCCAGATGCCACATTTATACATTTACGTCTATAAATGTGGCACAAATCGGATTTTCTGAGGGGGGACTAGGGGTGAAAAAAAATCTGAATTGGGTCAATCAAACTGTCATGAAGAAGTCTGATATATATGTTGCATGTTGGCAACTAAAATCGGATTTGGGTCAAATTTGTCGGCGGTGTGAACGTAGACTAATTACTGAGTCACAAACGCGCTTTAGCTTTAGAAGTTGTTTAAGGTTCTTTTATGACCTCCTGGCTGAAATATCAGTTGCATTAATAATTATGGTAGGCCAGCCACTCCTGAAAGATTTCACTGTCTTCTTAACTTGTGGATAACGGCTGTCTGTCTGTCTGGTGGAAAATAAGGGCAGAAATTCTGTACAGTTAGCTAAAAACTGGGACAAATAAAGTGTTTGTTCCTTTAAATAATACTGCTAAAACGGGCAGGTGTGGTTCAGTGACGAGTCGGATAAATACAAGGGCATTGTGAAGCATGAGTATCGGTTAGAGCTGAATAAGGACGTCTAAGGACACGACCTTGTCTGTAACATCAGCTCCTGCGTGTTGTGTTTAGTAATTAGCGGTTGGCTCACATCCAGTTAGACTTTCTTTTCACCATCTGCGGTAAAATTTCCAGTCTTTCAAAGCAGTTAGACAAAGTCTTATTGAAATGACTGTATTTATTACACAAGCAACGTTAGAGGCAGAATGAAAATGCTTACTGATGCACTAAAATATCCAAGGGGTGAAATAAAAAGGAGCAATCATATATTATGGAGGTTTAGTTGTTAATTACTCGCAGAGATACTGCTATTAACGAGAACTGGAGAATGGTAGGAAATAGAACGTTTTTAATAGAAAAAAAGCTGAATATTTTTATTCAGTGTTGAGTATTTAAAATCTGACCTAAAAACTGCCTTGTTTTTTTGTGAGCAAAAATACACTTTTTTAACATTTTAATTTGGTGATGAGGGAACAAAGATATATTCTATTGTAGCTATTTTACAGAGAAAAAACTAAAGAAAAGATTCTGTGGCTGTACAGTGCTTTGTGAAATTATTACACGTTTCACATTTTGGTACATTACAACTACAAGCTACAGTGTTTTGGTTTCATCATCATTTTGTGAGATGGACTAGCTTAAAATAAAGCATAACCGTCAGTTGGAAGATGAAGGACTCAGGGTTTTGTTTTTAAACTTATGCTACCATCACAAATCTGAAATGAGTGTAGAGCATTGATCCCTGCTGCAAATAATATGAAGTTTCGAAACGTCGCCCTTTGGGAGAGCTCTTCTTAACGTATTGTTGTCCTCATTTCCTGTATACACCCTGTGTCCTCCAGGGTCAAAATGACCGGTCTTCACTAAACCCCCAATATAAGCAGCTTAATTGAATTTTAAACACCAAATTTCATCTTGTATATTGTAATTCACCACAAAATGTGTGAATACTTGAGTTTTCCCTCTCAACTTGAATTTCTATAGCTTAAGAAAAGAAAAAAATGTTGTGCTTACAAGACATCCAGGTTGGGTTGATCTCTCTCCAAATCACAAAGGCATTGTAGGAGGACACATCAATGATGTTGTGGAAGATGACCAGGGGCCAGTGGGCAGTCATTCTTCTGCAGCTATATGTTCCAATCACCTTATCTAGGTTGTCCACACCTCCTTTGTTGCGGTTGTATTCCAGGATTCCTGTTATGCAGGACCTTTATAACCTCTGGAAAGAAAAGGTGGTCTTTTGAAGTCTGCGAGAACACCACCTGCTTTGCCTTGTTTACTTCTGCTACTGATTGATCTGACACACAACTAAAACTTTGTAACATTCTGTGGTTGGTAAATAACTCTGTGACCTTTATTTCAACTCTATTTGCCTCACGGGTCATTTTGACCCGAAGACCATCTTTGAACTTTTTTTTTGTACAGCTTACATGGAAATGTGAATAAAAGCAACATTTAACTTTTTCTATTGTTTTGGCCAATCTAGGAAAAGT
>CAEFZX010002962.1:0-59382 GCA_903066825.1 Alfaro cultratus | reverse complement strand
GCGGCATCCCAGAGTGTCCTAAACCTGAGCGTCACCAGGAGGTGTCTTGCTCAGAAAAGGGATTTTCTGGAGGAGTCGTCCATCCCGTGTTGTGAGAGTCTCATCCTCTCAGCTGTCCGTCAGCCCGGCAAACATTTTTCTCAGAATGACCTTTCCCCAGTTTTGATGGAGCTGAGGGAGAAGAAACTGCCATCAGTTGTGGGGAAGGACTATGACATCAAATGTTTGCTGGAGTCCTTGTTGGTCTGGTTGGATTCTTTTGGCGGTGACACAGATAGTGTTATACAACAAAAACTCTTGCTCAATCTGTGAAACCACTTTCCTTGAGCTACTCAACAACGGCCCCCTGGTTGCCGGCAATGTTTCCAACCAACACAGTTTCACTTTTGATCTTTTGGTTGGATTTGGGGGGCAAACGTCGCTGTTCGGGCTGCTGGTCAGCCTTACAGAGCAAACACTGCCTGACTAATAACAACGTGCTGCATAGGTCAACCTACATAGGTTGACCAGGAGACACCAAGTAGTTGCCAGTCAGACCATGGATGTGCCTGCAGACTGTGAATGTGGAACGGAGACGTACCACCTGTCCTCCATTATCTGTGGGAATTCAAAGCTAACTGACTTTTACTGTTATTTAATAAAAGGGGAGCAAACCATGAAGGCCGACAACCAACATGTCTTCACTGCAGACCACGACTGCAGTGATGACATGTCCCAAAACGGTTTGATTTACATTTACGAGAAGTCAAGAAATCATGACACCTGATGTTACAGTTTCTCCAGCTCCTCCTCTTGAAGAAGATAAAGGTGCCTTTGGAGAGGAGCTAAAAATATTAAATCCGGAAGAAGAAAAAATCCTAGAAGACCTAATTAGTAACCATTTTAAGGCTGGAGAAATCTGACTGGGACCAAATACTGTATGTGTCTGACTTAAATTTATGGGACAAAAGGGTAAAAAGATTTGACAGGTTTCCTGTTTGCAGGTTTCTCTCCGGGCTCTCCGGCTTCCTGCCACAGTCTGAAATCACCACTGTTTAGTTAATTGGTCTCTAAGTTCTCCTTAGGCATAAGTACAAATAAAATATAAAAAATTATATATATATATATATATATATATATATATATATAGAGAGAGAGAGAGAGAGAGAGAGAGAGAGAGAGAGAGAGAGAGAGAGAGAGAGAGAATTGCTCGCTCTTCTAACTTAATAAATCAAATGATTACTATCGGTGCCAAAATAACACGCAGGTACTTATAAAACTGATCACACTCTACATGGTTCCACTTTCATGAGAACTTAAAGTGTTGAACTCAACTTATTTCTGAAATCCTTGTCTTGGTGACGTTTAACATCAAGTTGAAATTGAGAGCGAGAGAAAATGTTTTCTCAGTTTTTTTTATAATTTGCTCTTGGGTGGGTTGTATTGAAACTAAGGTGGGGTCTGGTGATAGGAAGAAGGACTGACCGCATTTGTTTTTGACCTCACAGATATAGGAGGAATTCACTTGGTGGGTGAGCATATAAACACATCAATCCAGAAAGATAATAAAAGTGCTCAGAAAAATGGCTGAACCATAAGGTCTTTTCCTTGGGCCAATTGTAAATCATCCATAATTCCAAACTATTCAGTGTAGTGCACTTAGCTATTTTATACATGGGTTCATATTTTTGGTTAGCGACTGTTTTGGACAAGGATCCTTGAATAAAATTCACCAAGTAAATAGGTAGATCTGCTGCTTCCACAACTATGAGACATATTGTCACTTCTCAGCACCAACATCACACTGAGCAGCTGAGTTTCACTGACACATCTATGATAAGAGGCTGTGAAGTGGATAAGATGGTGATAAAAGTAGATTCTTAATTAATTCCAAGGTATGAATTTTTATAGATATAAAATATGACAGGGATCGGTCAACAACCGTAAACCTACTAGAAGTTGAATTATTTCTGAAGTATGGAAAATTCACCTTTTCAAATTTCTGAACAAATTTGACTTTTTTTTCTGTATTACAACCGTAAAACGAAGAATGCTCTGACTGTTCTTGTGACTTGAGTCTCTAATTTGCTACAAATGTGTAACATGACGAAATTTTCTTTCCTGACATTACCTCACTTCTACCCTTCTCACTCTCTCCTCTTCACTACAGCCAATCGCAACCCGGCGGGGTCCCTCCCATGCTCTGATAAATACCACGGAGGACAAGAGAGGCTCCATCTGCCCCGACTCTTCTCCTCTCTCACCACCTCGGTGCTACAGACTCCCACTGTGACCATGTCTGTCAGAGCTGTAAAGACCACCACCCTCTCCACTGTGTCATCCTCCAGGGGTCCCACCCAGGGCTACAGCAGCCGCTCATTCTCCGGCTATGGGGGCTGCGGTGTGGGGAGCGCCAGGCAGAGCTACGCCGTCCGCTCCTCCTATGGAGGAGTTGGCAGCAGTGGTGCTTCTTTTGGTGCTGCTGGGGGGTTTGGACTGAGAGGAGGTGGAGGGGATTTCGGCCATGGGGGCTTTGGTGGGGGTATTGCCAATGAAGTGGCGGCCCCCATCACCGCCGTGACTGTGAACAAGAGCCTGCTGGCTCCCCTTAACCTGGAGATCGACCCCACCATCCAGGCCGTCCGCATCCAGGAGAAGGAGCAGATCAAGACCCTCAACAACCGCTTTGCTTCTTTCATTGACAAGGTCAGTCACTCAGGAGGTTAATATAGCATAATGTTAGAGACCAGCACAACCTCAGGGAGAAACCTTTGTGTCTATATAACAGTGGGGTTGGGGGGGCAACCATCTTTCACTCTGTTATAGAGCTAATCTACAACAATATGGTAGGGCAGTTAGAGCCATTAATCTGCCAAAGTTGTCAGGACAGGACACATTAGAGAAGGTAAAAGTTTACATCCACAGCAGAAATAGAAAAAAAATAATGGGCATTGTGTTGACCTGACTTTTGGGATAGGTAATAAAAAACTCAGGAAATGCAAAGGAAATGAGTGTTCTGCACACCAAAGCAGGTGATCAGCCTTGGGACATTGCCTTACAGAACAACATTCTTTAAAATTGTGGAACAAATCTGGGGGAAATTACTTGTTCTGCATAGAGCCTAAATAAGTTCACTCACAGAGCTCAGGATGAAAAGTCACTCTCAATCCAGCAGTGTTTTTGAGAAATACCCTGCCGAATCACTTACAGAAGAGAACGTTTCAGGGGTCTGTCTTACTTACTGGTTAAGAGTAACCAAATTCCCTGTGCTTTTTTTTTTTTTAAAGAGCAGTTGCAGCTTGTACAACCATAAACGGAAAGGAGTGGAAGTAATCTGAGAAATAGCTGCAAGAGACAAGCCTCTTGTTTTAAGGTTCAGTAAATCTTTGCAGAAGAAACTTAAACAATGCCTGTTCTATGAGGCCAAGAAAGCTTTTATGCTGAAGGAAGAATGGATCATTGTTATACCTCCTAAATTAAACATGACAATTCTTTTTACAAAGCAACGCTTGTTTTCTGCAACGGACTTGTTAGATTCTTCAGTGAGTTGTAATCTTTCAGCGCTCTGTAGTAGTTTTCTTTATTCAAGGAGGCGCTCAATAATGAAAGGGGGTTTTAAATAAAGCCTGCAGTAATTCCTTGGATCGCAAACCAAAGTTCACTCTCCCTTTGCTTCCCGGACCAGTGTGACAGCAAAAAAAGTACACACAGAAGTGTGTGTCTGTCATCATGTTGACTCCACCTAAAGACAGAATGGCAGGAAGAATCATTGCACAATTGGCACCTGGGACACAATACCACATTGTGTTTAACTGTAGCATTCCATGAAAAATTTATTATTTTTAAGGTAACTTTTAGTGTCTCTCAGCAGTCAAACTTATTGTTTTTTGAGTCATCCCTGGACTTTACATTAATTAATTATCCATTTGTTCTTTGACAATTGAAAGAAAAAGAATGTATGTGTTTTTACAATTGAATATAGGTTGCAAAATCTCATTCTTTTATAACATTATAATAGCCATTAAGTTTAGCTTCAAATCATCGGCTTTAATGCAGACTCCTATTTCTGCATCATCAGCCAGTTGGGCGCTGAGTGGACATGTTCATAACTCAGGAACGACTTGTTCAGGTCGAAAGGACAGATAACTTTGTTTCTGGTTGTGCTGCACTGGGAGGAAAGCCATACAAGAGAGAATAAACATAAATTTAATTAATGACTCTCTTTGTCTTCAGGTACGCTTCCTCGAACAGCAAAATAAAATGCTTGAGACGAAGTGGAAGCTTCTGCAGGAGCAGACCACGTCTCGGTCCAACATCGACACCATGTTCGAGGCGTACATAGCCAGCCTTCGTAAGCAGCTGGACAACCTGGGTCATGAAAAACTCAAACTGGAATCCGACCTGCAACAGACGACTAGCCTGGTGGAGGACTACAAAATCAAGTATGTGAAGCTGCGGCTTAAACACTAAAACTGGTTTGATTCTTTTTCAACCTCACGTCCTGGAAAGTCCAGCTTTCCCAAAAGTCTTTTGGTGTAGCTTTAATTGGCCTGTATTAATCACCCTGAAGTTTTAAAACTAGGGGGGGGGGAATCGATTAAGAAATTGTCCCAATTGCCAATTCATGTCATTTAAGATTAGGCATTTGCCAATACAGAATGTAAGTCTGATACTTCACTAAACTCAACCCCACCTTAACTCACACGTGGAGCAGTTAACTGAAGGAGTATGCTAAAGACAGTATGTTTACTCTTTGTTTTTATATGTCTTTTAATTTGGATCTCAATGATTCTTGTTTGAGGACAGTGTTGGAAACATGACACATTAAGTTAACATAAGTTCTTATTGTTTCTGCTTTCTAAGATATGAAGAAGAGATCAACAAGCGCAATGAGTGTGAGAATAACTTTGTCCTCATGAAGAAGGTTTGAGCAAATTATCCTACAAAAATAATGTGTTGGGACATTTCTATAAACTGTCTGGTATTCACCATTACATGCTATGATTGCTCTGTCATCTGAAGGACACAGATGCAGCCTACATGATCAAAGTGGAGCTGGAGGCAAAGCTGGATGGGCTCTCAGATGAGATTGAGTTCTTGAGACAGCTCTTCGATGCAGTAAAAACCTCTTATAACCACACAATTCCACATTAATGGCTCCCTAAAGTAAAAGTTCTGGGGGTTTTTTACAGCTTATATAAATATCTTATAATTTTCTGTAGGAAATTAATGAATTGCAAAGTCAGATCAAGGACATATCTGTTGTAGTGGAGATGGACAACAGCCGCGATCTTGACATGGACGCTATTATTGCTGAGGTTCGAGCTCAATATGAGGACATCGCCAACAGGAGCAGAGCGGAGGCTGAATCCTGGTACCAGAACAAGGTGGTACAACATTTCTGATGACTTAACATAAAGCCTAATTGATGCCTAACCGCATTGTTTTATTTATTTTTTATAATTATTGTATAGCTCGATTGAAAAATCATGGGTTGTTGTTGTTTTTTTTGTTTTTTTTATACTAGTCTTATAATCTTCCTTAAATGTTTCTTCATATTTAGAAACTGGCTAGAATAGGAACAATCCACATATGTTTTTCAAACATGCATCATGTGCCACATGGTTTATTACAAACACCAGCTAACAGAAGCGTTTCATGTGACACTGACACAAATCTTATCTCTACAGGCTCCAAGAATTTTGACTAGCTGAATTTACCTTGTTACCCTCTTACACCTAACTTCCAAAATGGGAAGGTGAAATCTCTGGTTTGGAAACATGCTAGGTTACATCTACATACTTATCCCTCTGGTGGTCATATGTGGCCTCCATCTGTTCTTCCTGTGGGATCAGTTCTACCATGTCTGCTACCCTGGTAGATACTGACCTGAGGACAATATCTGGGTGCAGATATTTCATTGGGGTAATTGTAGGAATTTGGTACATTAAGAGTAATTTTCGTAGGATGGTTGTTGCAAAAGGACAAGTTGTGATGAGTTCCATGTATTTGAGGTAGTTTCACAACACTAACAAAGCTGATTGCCAATTAGGAATTCAATGTTAGTGTCATGTTGAGTGGCAATTTCCTGATCTCTGTGCAAAATCATGCTATCAAGACCAAGGTATAAGGGAAGACTTTTTTATCTACAAACAATAAGAATTGTTCAGAAGTCAAGCCCCCTCAGGACAGGGCTGGATTTGGTATCATCTGAAGGGGAGAGACGTAGGTTAGTTGGGGTTCATGAGACTGAGGTAGGTAAGGAGGTAAGTTTGTAGTTTATTGTGGCTTGAGGCAGGTATTAGAGGGGCAAGTCTGGTTCTGGTGTGGAGCAAGGAACACGTATGCATTCAAGGCAGCAATTCTGAGAATGCTGGGGAGTCTGAGGAACCAGGCAGGATGTGAGTCTGATGGTGGAGAGCTTGTTGTTATTTCAGGTTTCATGTTGTTAGCTGTCAACAGCGTGCTCTACTCTCTCTGGTCAGACCATTAACATAAGAAATTACTATTTGTGTACTTCTAAGAGGCAAATAGAGTCTGAAGAAGCAGCTGAAAAGCATAATAAACTACAGATGTCAAAATGAAAAGAATGAGAAATTAATGAAACAGTTTTTGTGTTCCAGTATGCAGAGATGCAACACTCAGCTGGAAAATACGATAACGATCTAAAGTCAACCAGGGCTGAAATCGCAGACATGAACCGCAGAATAATGAGGCTCCAGTCTGAAATTGATATGGTTAAAGCTCAGGTGAGAAATCAAGCCTAAACTTTATATGGTCTGCTTTCTTTACTTTATTAGAACTTTGGATTCACATTTTTGAATACTCATTAATTTGCATTATACGTCTATGATTCAGAGACTACTTTGTTTCAATTTATCAAGGCTGTAGGTTTTGTTTTTTTTTTCTCCTCCAACTCTCTCTGTTTACGTCCTCCCACTCTTAGAGAAACAACTTGGAGGCTCAGATAGCTGAGGCTGAGGAGCGGGGTGAGCTGGCAGTGAAGGACGCCAAGCTGCGGATCAGAGACCTGGAGGAAGCTCTCCAGAGAGCTAAACAGGACATGGCCCTGCAGGTCCGCCAGTACCAAGAACTGATGAATGTGAAACTGGCTCTGGATATTGAAATAGCCACTTATAAAAAGCTACTGGAAGGAGAGGAGATCAGGTAAACTGTTGCTGCTTTGTAGCTTTTGTGCCACCCGGTGGTGATAAGGAGAACTGCATCCACGTGAAAAATAAAGTTGGTTTCTATTCCTTCTGCAGGCTAGCAACAGGAATCAAGACCAGTGTGTCTAAGCAGACTTGTAAGTCTATGCTGTGGTTTCATGGAAATAAACAGTGTCTTACACACTGACACAAACAGCATCACTTTGGTTTTTAATCTTTTCTCTCTTCTTACCACATAGCCTTCAACTATAACGCCGCCTATAACCTGGAGACCTCCCGTATCCCATCCTACACCAGTTCTTCCCTGGATTCAATTAAGTCACGCAGCGGTTTGGCCTCTTCCCTCGAAGACGGGCCTGTGAAGACCACCACGGTGACCACGACTGAAACCGTGGTGACCAAGACTGAGGAGAAGGAGGAAGAGAATCAAGGAGCAACCAAGGAAGAAGAGAAGGAGGAGGAGAAAGTGGAGGTGGAGGCTGAAGCTGTGGCTGTAGCTGAATAGCGGTGTCTTGATTTGTTCCTGATTTTGATCTTGGTGACTAAAAATAAAGCAGATCTTCCCAACCTATTAATCACTTCTTTAAATCTCAATGAATTAAAACTATGTTCTGATGCAAGAGCTATAAACAAACATTTATTTCTCCAATAAAGCACTGCTGGATGAGGCAGCTTGATTTCCAAACCCTAAAGGGGGCATATTATGGAAAATAATATTTGTATTTATTTATTTATTTTATTTTGCTTTACGTCACGTTATAATGTTATTCCGTCATCAAACACAAACCAGGAGTGTTGCTTCCACTTATTCATGCATGTTTGGGAAACCCTTGAATCTCCTGTGGCAGCCATTTTGGTATGGAGAGCTTCCATATCTGGGTGGGGTGCCTTCACTCCTGCTCATACAAAGCGCCACCTAATTCCACAAAGCTCTTCCTTGGAGCTGCAGACTCCAGCCGAGCTTGTCTCACAGAGCAAAAAACTATGTTTTTCTAACTTTCTGTTTTTTTGTTTCTGCAACTTTGTAAAAAAAAAAGAAAAAAAGAAAAGTGTATTATATCTTATATTCAGATTTTGCCAGTAATCAGGGATAATTGCACTGGCACTTTTCACCCAGCAGATGGCGGTGCTATGAAGCTATAGAGCTATATAGAGCTATAGAGTTATAGAGCTATATAGAGCTATAGAGCTATATAGAGCTATAGAGCTATATAGAGCTATAGAGCTATATAGAGCTATAGAGCACAGCTGTAATGTGGACCTTCAATTCTTGCTGTGATAATTTAAAAAAACACAAGGATAAGGAAGAAAATGCAAATTTAACATATTTAATAGTATATATGATGTCATATCTATATGTTGGCAACAAAGTCAGTTTTCACTGGAAAAATAAAAAAATGCATTCAGTTCTGAGTCACTGCATTAAAAACATTGATAAAAGGTTAGTTGCACTTCACTCAGCAGCAGTAGGAAAACATTTGAGGCATCATGGTGGTATTTTTGTATTATCATATTATGGTTTGTGTGTGTGTGTGATATGTGTGTGCATATCACACACACACATGCACAGACAAGTTTACCTATTAACAGAGTTAGAAAGAAGAACCTAATGGTTACGAGAGATGCAATCGTTTCTTTCTCAGAAACACCAGACGAGTAGCCGGCCTGTCTTGGTCCTGACCCACATCAGCTTAAGAAATTTCTATTTGACAAAATCAATGGCTGGTCATGGCTTCTTGTTAAATGGTGTCAGGCTCTTTTCACAGTTACATATCCAATCACAGTTCTCATAAAGCAATGCAATCAAAAATTCAGGTAAATACAAGTAAAACTGGGGTAATTGGGGGGACAGCGATTGTGCAAATGTGACCAAATGTGACCAAATGTGACCAAGTATAATTCAGTAGCAGAATCTTTTCTCTTTTTCAGTAAAAAAAAAAAGGGAAGGGAAGCTATCCAAGTCCATCCAGGAACAGGTTTGAACAAGGATAATGGATGGAGGTGCCCCATCCGAGGTCATGCAACCTCTCATAGAGTCAGAAACAGGAAACTTGCCAAATGCCCAAATCCCACCCAATGTTTGGCTTTTGTTGATGCAGAGCTGACGGACGTTGGAACAGACATGAAAAAATAATGACCTAACCGAGCGAAAATGCCACCCAAAAGAGGACCCACAGTTTGTAAACAGATTGGGTTTGCAGTAATATTTTTATCTGACCTGAAATGACACTAACAGTTCATCTCAGGTGGGAAAAATGACAGTACAAAAAAAAAAAATCTTTGAAAGCCATTTTAACACATGTACTTCACTTAGAATAGAGCGGGGCACACCCGTGGGTCACCGGTCGATCAAATTACTAGCATGAAGAGAAAGAAACACCCACACTGTCTGATGAATACTGCTTTTCATTAGGATGAACAACAGAGAACAAGTGGGAAAAGAGTTGTAAAGAATGTACAGAGATAATGAAAATAAAATACACAGCAAAATGTCCATTGGTTTGAAAGCCTGAATATTTGTCGGTTATGTTTTTTTTTTGTTGTTGTATGCTGTCATTTATTGATTTTTTTGTTGTAAATATAGACTACATGGGCATGACAGGTTAATGTTAATTCAAGTGTGTGTGGGTTTACTATTGATACATCCAAAAAGAGTAACATGAAGGCAAAGGGGTAGTTTTAATTTATTAAGTTATTCTCTGTAAAGTTTTTGTTGGTACTCCTGTAGTAGCCTTATGTGTTGTAGATGCCATTTCATAGTTAGATTGCTCAAAAGTAGATAAATCTTTCAAATGTTGTGAGCTATTAAGCTATTCAAATGTACACCATCTGTTTTAGGGGACTTCAGAAAATGGAATGGAAAATGTGTCAGTGGAACAAAATCCTATATTACGACGTAATATTTTGCACTATTAGATGTTTGTCTTCCAGGCTCCTATCTCATCATTCTGTAGGTACACTGCTCAAAATTTCTTGCGGTGATGGGCTCTATCCATTAAGTAAAGAGAGGGTCTCTTAACTCAAGGAGGTTGTTGGTGTGTTGCAGGAGCTGAAGAGAGTAGCTGCAAGCAGCAGCAGCAGGCAGTGAAACAGGATTCTTCGCAGCTTAAATAGACCTTTCAACTTGCTGAGGTATGCTTGATATATACTGTGCGTGAAAAATCATGAGTGAGGCAGCACCAATGCTGGATCCAACTCAAAGGCGTTGCCTCACTTTTGCTGTTAACAAGAATATGTGGTTCTGGCAACAAACGTATCTATCTGTTGTTGCACCAGAGCACGACCTTTTCTGCTGCTTTCATGAGAGGAATGTACCCATGCTATAATGACCTGATATGCAAATATGCAGATGAAAGTGCCCTGTTGTTAAATAATAATAACGTGTCAACATATCATGTTGTAAAGCATTAAGGAAGAACAAACTGAAGTCAAAATCAGTTAAGAAGACTCAGTAGTAAGTAACTAAGTTTCAGAAATAAAACAAAATCTGCCATGACAAACAAACATAGACATACACGTCAACAGATTTCCTGGAATTGCTGAGAAAAAAAAAGTTGTACTGTCGGTCAGACAATCAGAAAGTGAATTAAAGCATTCAAGCAAGAGATGAAGTGAACAGAGGCAAACAACACCAAAACATGGAAAGCAAAATGTGCAGAACATGTCTGGAAAAGCACTAATGTGTATATTTTGTTTGTATTTTGGATGTTTGGCGCAATTAATGTTCTCAATATGAACATGTATTGAACTTTTCCAAGTTTATTTAGAATCTGTCATCCAAATGTATCTGAGTTGAGCAACACTTGGGTGGCTTACCTGCTGGCCACACAAGTGGCTTCGTACGTCCATTGATAGATCAAGTTCTACATTCAGAGTCTTGGTCACCTTCTAAACACTGAATCACGCTTTTTATTCTCTGACATATAAACACATGTATTCACTCAACAGCTCATTCATCTCTTGTGTGTTTAGCCAATGGGAGGAATGGGTCTACTTTACACAAACTCAGCAGATGACATGCTAAACTAACACTGTGCATTCCCCACCTTGCTGCAACAATGCTGAACTTAGAAGTATTGGTCTTAGTCATTGAAAACAGACAGCAATAGTTGCTCTCCTTACTTTGATCACAATTGTGGACTGTTCGAGTTGAGAGACAGGAGTTTTTAGAGAAAAATATTTCAAATACATGACAGGTGAGAATATGAAGACAACATGGGTAAGCAGGTAAAGTACACAAGAAAATATGAAAGAATTCTGAACTCAGTAATTTTATTAATGGATAGGTGGGGTCATTCTGAATGTCTTCAAGTCTTGAAGTTATCAGTTTTACCATCTGGGTGTGCAGTCTGCACAATATGCCTCTGTGGAGCTGCAGTGTAAGCTGGAATTGTCAACAGAGTAAATATGTTCACACATGAATGGGAAGGAAAAGTGAACGCCTTTCTGTCTGTTTTGCTTAAAGGTCAAAAAGGTTGGAGTGTTACAACACTGCGCTTAATCATTAAGGCTTCCCAGCTCACATTTCAATCTGAATGTTTCGTGTGAAAGCTGATTAAAATTGGCAGCTGAGAAAACCGAGCACAAACACAGCATCTTCTCTAGCATTACGTAAGAAAAACAACGAAACCCTCTGTTTCTGCCAGCAGGGGACTTATTCAGATTTGAGTGACTGGACAAAGCTGAGAGCCATTCTGTCTTAATTCAATCCAGTTTATTCACGTTGCGCCAATTCACAACAACTGTCATTCAATTAACCAATTCTGTTTCAATTAAAAATGAAAGAAAAAGGAGAAAAATGTTGAATTGAGTGATTAATTCAACATTTTGAATTAATGTTAATGTTTATTAATGTTTTAATGGCTTTCAGGTATAGTTCATAAAGCATGGTTTCAAAATCATTCAAAGAGTTCGGATTAAATACTTTCTTTCATTAATCCACTTGGTTTATTGCTGAAGTCAGATGATATGGAGGTGAAAACAAGATGTGGAGGAGAGGGTTTTTAAGTGTGTTCACATAGCCAAAACCCCTGAACAACAGAACGACCCACCGATAGGCTCGGGCTGAAAAGGAATAGTCTGGAATAACAACACTACACTCCTTTTACCTTTTCTTATATATCAGGTTATGCAAGGACTGGAGAATTTTATCTTGACACACCTCATTGTTGCGGTGAAAAGTTATGCATGAGAAAATTAGATGTACAGTGGGAGTGCATGCATTCCTCTGAGAGCTTGAAGTTTATGACAGAAGTTGGCTCAGCGTCTCAGGGATCGGATCACAAACAAGAACTCAACCTGGACCCGTGCCCATGGATGAGCCGATGCTAATGAGAAGCTTGTATCTCAACTGATCTGTTTCCAAATCATAAAACTGAAAAGCAAAAATGCAAACAGACATTGTTGTCTGCTGAGGGTTAAATCTATATTTATGAAACAGCAGCAGCTTGTACAGCTACAAAAGGTAGCTTGGCAGCTTTTTAAACTTTTGAACAAACTTACCACCGTATTTCATCTGTAGCATAAAGGTCTTTGAACATCTACTATTTAGAGGCACACCCTGTTAGATTATAGAAAAGATAACAAACTTCAGTAATCCAGCTGACATGTTGGTCCAGCTGTCAGATAAGGTTTGAATGGCAGGACCTCCCACTCCTGCCTACACAGTGTTAACAACTTGTCAGTCAGTGCAAATGGAAAATGACAGAAAACAACCAGAGCTTTGTTGTGTTCTGTCAGCACTGCTAAACGAGCGAGCATTTCGAGTTTGTCAGAAACCAAACGCCAAATCATTTGAATGGTTTAAAGAGGTGCAATCAGGTGTAAGTAACAAAACGTGGCATTCTGGCTATTGAACTTTAATTTTGTCTATTCATGTTCACTTCTCACCCTGTACCTGTCATGTGTCAGTCTGTTCTGGACTGATTATTTCACTGTTTTTATTTGGACATGATCACATGCAGGATGGTGATTGAGCAGAACTTGCACTAGCCTAGACATTGAATGCATCTGTGAAATCCACAAATATCGTCTTGGATGTCATTTCTGGACTTTTCAAAGTTTTGCTGGTTTTGCAAAAAGACTGAGAGAATGCAAAAATATTTTTACTCTCAAATAATTAATTAATGAAGATGCTTTACTTATAACATGCAGTACATCAAGGCTTAAGCTAAATTATTGCTAAGATGACCTCTTCATGCACAGATAAAATTGTGTGCAAAGACAAAAAATAATTACTTTCAGTCGAGTAAAAATGATCTTAGCTGAAAATGTGCGCAAGATTTTTCAATTAATAACCTACCTGGCTCACATTTTAACTTGCTTTCTGCACATATGCATTACAGCTTTCTTTAGTTTTGCTTTAGGTGTGATTATTGTCTCCAAATGTTTTAAATTTGAAATACATTTAATTCACTTGTGCAACCTGTTTCCAAGTTGGTACACTGTGAACTTTTAAGTGCAAATAAAAATGCCATTCCCTGCAGTGCAACTTCAAGAATTCAACAAATGCAATGCATTTTTTCATTGCACGCATTTGGAGGAAAAGTGACACACCTGAACCAAGAATGTGCAAAAACTGAATAGCCCGTAGTTGTGCAGACTCTAATCTTCCATGTCTCAGTTGTCTCCAACTTGAACCTGCAGAGGAATCCTTTTTTTTTTATTATTATTACTTTTTCTTCACTAATGTGGGTGTGAAAAGATTTGCCAGTCTTGCAGGGATCACCTCAAATCCTACAAAAACAATTTCTAAATGAGACAAATTAGTTTAGGGATTTACTGTATTCCCTCTGGTGAAGGTTTGGTGCCTCTGAACCATTAAACCTGACAGCTTACAAGATTAAATCATACAACCACAGGAGAAACATCATGAACCAACATGTTCCTGAGCTTCCTTTTTCTATTCATCACTGCCACTCATTCACACCTGGAGGATATATTTAGTTTTTACAGTTTGAGAATTGGGTGCTATGGAGCCATTAGATTATGCCACTTGATATCAATGCCAAGAAACGTGTGATTTGCAGGGTTTGATGAGTTGTGTACATGTTCACCGCTGCAGGACGTTAGTTCTAAACCAGATGGGGCAATTGAAAGCTATCGGCTGATTTTGCCTTTAGTAGTAAAGGCAAAATATAAAAAGCATTGCGTAATTGCAGGCCTATCTCTGTGAGGTCATTCAACTAAATAGAAAGGACAAGAGAGGAGAAAATTAATAAGAGAACCAATCAAAAGGTCCATCATAAGTCTGGAGGAGTAGCAAAGACTCTCAGCTCAGGTCACCATGACAGCTTTTAGTTGTACACTCCACAAATCTAGCCTTCAATCTGGAGATTGGCTAGAATTCACAAATTTGCTGCTAAGACATTTAAAAAGAAAAGAAAAAAGATTGTTTTCGTCTTGCAGAAGTCCATTTTTTCCTTGGCCCCAGTCTCACTATGTATTAGCTGGACAACTTCTCTGTGTTTAATCAAAGTGAAGGCAGTGAAAGACTTACCTAGTGGGTGAGTTACCTTCACAGAAAAACATAATGAGATGTCAATAACTGCTAACATTATCACACTTCATCTGTCCTGCCCTTTCAGCAAAAGAAACTGTAAACCTACATCAGAACTTGCTGTTGTTGAAATTTTGCAACTTTTGCAAAAGGTTTAAATTATCTTAGCTTAAATGCCCAGAGTAGAGTTCCCTGTTTGAGTTGTGAGACATTAGGGAGTGAGGTTTGCTTTTAGCAAAATGGCAAAATGAAGGCTGATAAGCAGCAAACCTCTAGCATCCTGTTGGCAGACTGAAGAGTAGGAGGTAAGGTTAATAATTTCCTACTATCAAAGCTGGTATCCTGGAAGTGTGAGGCTGAGTGGTGGTGTGGCTCCATGACACATTCTAACTTTCCTTCTACCTGTTCAAACAAGCAAGGCAGCAGGCATGTGTCAAGTAGTCTGCTTTTAGCTGCAACACTTCTCTGTTTCTTTTTAATCCTCTTTTGATAAAGGATCAATCTTAAACCGTTCTTTTCACATGTTTTCAAAGCACACATAGACATCTAACTCTATTTAACAAGTTGACAAAATGCTCTCCAATTTCTTAAACTTTCACAATCAAATGATTATCTTTTACTCTGACTCAAACCTAAACATATGTAAGTTAAGTCAAACATTTACAGGTTCCACAATTTGGCTGCGGCTGTAAAAATAAATGCCCCAATAAATTAGTGTCCACTCTTGTTGTAGTAACCCACCATAAGCCACAGTAAAGGAATTACGGAGATTATGACTACGCAGACATGCTGGTGGTTGATAGGCATTGCAACAACACCAACAAATATGTGAAAGGGATGCTCCCTGTGTCAGTGTGAACTATTTTGTAGTAACAGTACACACAGTCAGGTGTTATTTACTTTATGACTTCAGAATGTGGGTAGAGCTTTAAATGAGACAGCCGAATGCTTACAAGTAAGTTTCACTCAGATTCTGTTATAGACGGTGAGTACTGATGTTTTTGAGACCTCAGGATTAAAAAGCTCAGTTTCAACATCAGACAGGATTCACTACTTTAAGAGACATATAATCAGCCACTGTGTTGACTAACCAGCTACTACATAATCACACCCTTTGAGACTTTTCTGTTTAATTTGTTTGATTCTAAAACATTGTCTGTTGCAATGTGAAGTAGTAGTAGTAAAGTTTGTGAACCTCTGAAAATGACGGATGTGCAGTTTGATACAAGGTCATGGGTTGTACAAGCAGTACCTGCTCATTGGAGGTCAATGATAATGCAGGCCCTTGTGTCATCTATGACCGCGCAGAATATGATACCACCTCTACTGTCCACTGGTAAATAGTTTGAATATGCGTCAACAAACATTTATTCAATCTAAAAAGTAATATAGGTTCCCTTTAGAAAAATGCATTGTATTCTTATTCTGGATGGAGCTATTATCTAAGTCTCGTCAACAGTTTAATCAAATTTTGTATAACTAAGCATGTTATTTTTTCAAAATTATAATCAAAAACTAAGAATACTGCATTGGTTATTAATTTGGACTCAGCTAATTATTGCAGATTCTGTGCAGATTATGTAGCGTTTTTCTAACTTTTGTCCCGAATCTGTTTTCAGGAGAAATCACAAGAGAATCTAACCTTCAATTTGCCCATCAAGCATTTGCTAAATGTTGCTTAAGCTTTCTAATATCTCTACACTCCCCATCACACTTGTGTGTAACTTTCTTTTATTTCAATATCATAGGAATGCATGATGCCAAAAGAAAAATGTGAATTTTGGCATCATTCTACATTGCATTTGACACATTGCATACACATTTGAATCAATTGATAAGCCAGAAAATATGCCATGTATACCACACACATGGCACTGTTATGGAACGGATGCAACTCAGACTCGAATTCCAGCAACAACACAAAAATAACATCTCTTAATATTCTGCTACACTACGCTGTCAGCACTGATGAAGATTCATTTACCTTAAGAGGGCTGATGCTTGAAACTTAAAACCAAAGGCTTGACCTACTTTCCGAGTGATCCGACTGGTATTTATCTGGCAACTTGGCGACACTCACTGAATATTGACATTTTATTCCTAGATGGTCAGCTTATTGTTAAAAACAAACAAAGAAACTACCATCCCCCCAAAACAAGATGGTATCAATTCAACACAAACAAAAACACTGCTCTGATGCAGCAGAGCACAATGAATACCCCAACTTTGATTCCAATACATATTCACTATAAAGACAATGCAGACTTCAAAAATTCAACAAGACTTTATGTTCCACTGCATCTCCTCCAGTTCCTCATGATTAGACCTGTGAAACCTCTTTTCAACATATAAGACAACAACTTTAATGGTTACAGCTGACCTTTATTTCCTGAACATTCCTTTAACTTCACAAAGCCCACTTACTTGTCTCATTTTCAAGGTGTAAGACATTGTTAAATATTGAAAATTATATAATGCTTCCAAACACTTCCTTTTTTACAGCTTGGTTTTCTTTTTACTACCTTTCATCAATGTACCAATCAACCTATACAGCATACATCTCTTGGGTTTGTTGCAAAAGGAAAACAATGTGTCAGGTTCTGTGTTTTCCTGTGTTTAGTTTCAAGTTTTCCTGTGTATTTATTTCTAGTTCTGTGTCTCTGTGCTCTCCGTGTTGTCCTGTCCTCCCCTTGATTGATCCCAGGTGTGTCTCGTTCCCTTGATTGATCCCTGTGTATTTAGTCCCACCTGGGATCAATCAAGGGGAGGACAGGACAACACGGAGAGCACAGAGACACAGAACTAGAAATGAATACACAGGAAAACTTGAAACTAAACACAGGAAAACACAGAACCTGACACAATGATGATAAACTGAACAGAGTGGCTTTCCAGATTATCCATTTAAGCACACTAACATTTTTTTAATATTGTGTACTGATTTGATGTATTTATACCACCTTGCAACAGTTACAAAACTTAAGATTGGAGGTATTATGTCACAACATTAACTTTCAAGCATGCTAGCCCTAACATAGCATTGCCAAAGGTATTGTATGAAATGCAAAATGAGGTTGCTTTATGGCTTACACATCAGTACCTGGGAAACACACAAACAATTTCCAAAGCTATTCTTTTCAGGGTAGAATGAAGCTTTTCTCAGACTCGCTCTTAGACTATTAGATATTTATTAATCCTTAGTCACTTACTGTAGACGGAGTTGATGAGCAATGTAGCATAACTGTTAAAACAGAACCAGTAACAGAAAAACATTGTATGAGACAGGCAAGGTATGTGACATCATACAAAAGCAGATACTGTAAAGCATCACACGTACACACACACACACACACACACACACACACACACACACACACACACACACACACACACACACACACACACACACACATATGCACACACAAATAGGTTGGTTGCTAGGTTTTTATTTGGCCAGAGAACTTTCCTGATCTTGCTAGTCTGACAAAGAGTGAGTCATCATGTCAGATTGCAGCATTGCCAGTGTTCCCATCCCAGACATTAACTGTGCTGAGGTGTGTGGAGAATTTTGATGTTATCTGTTTGTTGTTTTTCAGCATATGAACTAAAGTCAGCCTAAAATGAGACTTAGATCATCCATATTCAATGGAAGCCAATGAAAGGCCCAAATTAGGAAGAATAGCACTACAAGTTTGAGAGTGTATGCATTAGTGCTTGGACAATAAACAAGATGTCAAAGTCCATTATTACATGGTAATGATGGTTTATCAACAAATACATAGTCATTTGAGAAGTTTCTAACCTGCCAACAGTTTGCATGCAAACAGTCCCGCTACCGTGTGAAATTAGCTTGCGACAGTGACTCTGCAATGCAGCTAAACGTGTTAGTTACTGGGAGGGTTTCATCAGATAAGGAGCTCATTGTTCAGCCAACTAAGTTTTACATATTCGCCACTGCAGATTAACCGCATTCTGTTGTGTTGGCCTTCACCAGACATTTCTGTGCTTGGGCTGTGCTCACTGTGTTGTAAGGGTGTGTTCCGTTTTGCAGGTGATGAAATTGGGAAGTCCACGTTCAAGCATCATGGTGAACACACCCAGAACCTTGAAGAAAGGCGAAGGAAGTGTAGCTGGGTGTGTTCACACATCCACAAGTCCAAGATTGTGTGGGTTATTTATAATTCCTTTTATTATTAGTTAACAGCTTGGTTATCCTCTTACAAATTTAAGAAGCGTTGTTAAACTTTTGCCTTTGCTATTGAAACAAAGTAGATTTGCATAAAATAAAGAACAGTATCTTTATCTAGTTTAGTTAACCTCTAATCCTTTGGAGCATCAATAAGTCCTGTATTATTTGCATTGCTGTCTTGTTTTTAATGTAAATCATAGGGAATCTTCTTGTTGATTGCTCTTGTTTCTGCATTCACTGGTTTTTCAGTTTGATGCCCACTCTGCCGAGGTTCAATAACAATGTAGTGTTGTTAGCACGACTAATTAGTGCACCACTCAAGTGTATTTGGGTCACACAACAGGACAATTATCAAAATCATCAAGGCACCTCTGAAAAAGATAATGAGTACCTAGGTTTCTTAACCACGCTGGTCATACTTGAAACTGCCTTTCTAATAGTTAAGATACCTAAATGCATTTGACTCTCTTTGGTTTTGTTCTTTTCTTTGATAAGAAATCCCCATGCTTTCTTAAAAAGAAAGCAGACATCTCTAACCACACTGCAATTTGCAAATCAGGAAATAAACTAATCTAATAATCTTTTACCTTGCTGAGTTATGGTTAAGGTGTGGTTATAAAAATATTTGATTTACAGGTGCATTAAATCTTTGGCGTCATAAGCCTTCACCATGCATCAATTAATTGCAACAAAATCCTTCAAAGCCTAGAACTGGATGTGAAATCAGTAGGAGCTATGTGGAACCATCATGCTATTGTCGACTTTAACTATATGGTTTCTTTCTTTTTCATCTTAGTCAGTGATATACACTGCTTTGAAAATGTATTCATTGCTTCTCCAGATTTATTATGTTACAGCTACATTCAAATTCTACATATTTTATTGGAATTGTGTGTGATGGACCAATACAGACTAGTGAATAATTGTGAAATGAAAAGAAAAGGAGATTGGTTTTCAGAACCTTTTGCAAACTAAAAATCTGAAACGTAGACAGTTCTTCTACTCAGGTGCAGCTTCATTATAAACCCTACAATAATTGTCCTACCACTTATGGGTTCTGCCACCACTATTACCTTGTAACTGAGTTTCATTTTGGTCTTTATGTGGCCCCCTCTGCCTCAGAGGCTTTGGTCCTGTCTTGCTGTCAGAGAGAAAGACAATCACAGGAACAAAACCGACTGACTCAAAATGTTTATAGCTTCCTGAAAAGACAAATTTGCATAGTTTCTTTGTTTTGTCTGCAATGTGCTGCACCCAAAAATCATTTACACATTAACCTCAGTGATCCGAGATTAGCAACATCTTCTTTCTCTGGAAACTTGTATTTGCATAAGTGTCACATTGAGGAACTCAACATATGCCAAACTGTCAAGCTGCTGACTGATCAAGCCTGATTTGGGTCATTCCACGCCTAACGAAATAAAGCACTGACTTTTCCATTTCAATCAAAGACCAACATTAGGAATTATTTATTTTTGCCTAAACATGTTCCCCTGCACACAATGTGCCCAATGATTAAAAACTAACAATATTCAAAGTCCAATGTTTTCCATTAATTTGGTCAATTGTTGCTGTTTCAAGGGCTTATGTGATTATGTGTATTGTTTTATGTACATTTTGCACCTAAGTGACATTTCACTGAACAGAAAAAGAGAAGTATTTGTTGGTGAGGTGAGAATAAGTGGGCTATCATCACTGACCAATCTCTTTTAGCCAGACAGCTGCGTTTATAACATTAACAATTTAATCTGAGATTCTGTGATTTGAGCAGGATAACCGTGTTAAGTACATAAGAAATACGTTGCGCTGAGAAAGATCAGAAACAAAGCCCATCGCTAACAACATTTGGAGGCAGAAGCTGTCCAACAGGTTTCTGCTTCCAAGGAAAAGATTTAAAAAAGGAATGAGAGCCACAGAAACAAACAGACTCAGGAATTTAGTAGTTGACAGGTGGAATTCAAATTAAGTCCTCAATTTGCCTCGGGCTGTGAAGACACTGCCAGCTTTAAAGCAGAAAACTTCCCACTTTTACTGCCAGGTTTGCTTCGAAACATCGGGGCAGAGCGCATGTCAAACATAATTACAGTTTTGTCATTTCTGTTGTGTTATTTAATTTGGGCTTTAAAAAGAAAGATTGTGATTGTTTTATTGTGGAAGCTTGTTTCTATGGCAAAGAACCAGAATAATTGCCAGTTTTACTTCTCTGATTGCATCATTAGTAAAACCCTAGTTCACAAAGTACATTCTCCAAAAATGTAAAGTGTATCGCACATCTTCAAACCTATCAAAGCACAGCAGTTAAACTGACAGCAAGAATACTATTAATCATGGAAATAGACAAGAACCCTTTAGTAACTCTGTGAAAACACAAAACGAAACATTTTGTGAGACGCTACACGTCACTCCAAACACACCAGTGGTAAAACACGGTGCTGGTAGCATCATGCTGTAGGGATGCTTTTACTGAAGTAGTGAGGTTCTCCTTCCTGCGGGACATTGACCGTAGACAAACATACACGGTTGAAGCAGGATTTGCAGGTGTAATTGGAGTGAAAGTTATTTCTCCAATGCATCGACTCAGATGCCCTGCAAACATACGCATACCATACTTTTCAGGTTTCTATTTGGATAAAAAATGAAGAAAAGAAATTAAAGTACTCTTCCTTTTTATAATTCTAATCCAGTTTGTGTTGATAAATCACAAGAAATTCAGAAAAAAATATGTCCAAGTTCTAAGTTTTAACGTGGAAAATCCTTGAGATGAATGAATTCCTTTTTCAAAACACTGTACTCAACCTGCGGCAAGATTAAACCAAAAATGCAACCTTTTATTCCACAGAAATGGACAGTGGAGTAACTGCCACACCTCCATGACCTGACCCGACTTTCTACGTTAAACCTTGCAAAGCTGAATGAAACTTTGGTTCCCATGCTGTAACTCACAAAGGAATGCCACCAGTGTGATCCTTAGCATCACAGATAACCAAACGTGTGAGGCCCTGCTCTGCGGGTATTCAACACCTCACAAGGATTTTACGCCTCACACAGATTGAGTCATTATTGCAAGCATTGTGAATGGATTAAACATTCAGTGTTTGTACATGTCCACTTATTAAAGTGTGTGGTGTAAAGAAGCACAGCCTGTCAAATCACACCTCAGACATTGTTAGGTGTCCACACCCAGTTTACACATACTACTGTACAAAGCAAATTCTATAAAGTTTCATTATATGTCTCAGTTTAAATTGATCTACAAGGCAAGTATACCCATGAATCAAAAATTATAGTTTAAGATTTTATTTGTTATTTAAATGCACATGTAAGACAGCAATGAGGAAGTTAGAGTGGAGAGGCCTTGTGACATCAAAACTATAAAATCTCTTAGGTACAAACGAAGAGCTAACTCCTCCCAACTCCTTTACTACGAGCTGAGATGAAAGAAATGAGATCATGTGGAACCTAAACTATGTACGCATTGCCTCTTTGCTTTCGTTTATTCACAATGGAATTACAAAAAAGGGAGACTGTAACATGAAAAAAAATTGTTTTTTTCCACGACAAAAGCTACATGGGCAGATTTTTATGACTTAGCCTCAACAGTTTCACTTTCTTATAGTTTCACTGATTTATTGTCTACTTGCTCTCCCTTTTCTTTAAGCGCAGTAGCATACACAGCAACCTATTGCAAGCAGCAAGCACTGCCACACGCTGCCTGAAGTAAAAACGTTTTAACCAACTCTAACGACTGACACAAGGTGCATTCTCTGCAAGATTATAAGCTGTCCTATCTCAGACATCTTTAGCAAGGTTTTTTGAGGTCGAACATCAATAAGTGCTCCATGTTACCCTGACTTCACCAGGCTTGGACTCTTTAATAACTTACAGTCATGACCAGTGATGGCAATTCTAACAAAAACAGTTTAGAGGGTATATAGGTGCCCTAAATCAAAGTACCCCTAGTTGATTCCTTGCTGAAGCTGTGAGTAGATATTTCACTGTCCAACAGGTCATAGGTTGTACGTTCACACATACTGTCCTAAACAAGATGTTGAACATCTTATAGAATTTTGCAGGATGTTAAACATAACATTTTGAACATCATATGGTCAAAATCTTATGCTCAGGTTTTTGAACATCTTGATCTGCAAGATAAACATGAATCCTGCAAAATAATTTTAAAGATTGCTAAACAAGATTGTGAACAGCTTACGGTCAACATCTTGTGTTGAAGATGTTCTTATGTTGAACATCTTCAACATTTCTTGTTGAAGGATGCATGAGAAAAGTATTTTCATAATTGACGTCCTACAGTATAAAAGAATGAGCTGTTGACTAAAAAGTTACCGATTGTTGACTTTTTTCCCTTTCAGTATAGTTAATTCAGCAGTAATTGCTTCACATTTCTATAATTACAATAATAAACCTTTACTGTGTAAAAGAAAACTTATGACAGTTGGTTTGTCGTAAAAAAAGAGATCGTCTTTTTTGTGTTGTGTAACAAGAAAAAAAACAAAACAAGATAAGAATTAATTAAATTGAGTTGAATTGATAAATAACAGATTGTTTCATCATGCAAAAAATATATTTTGGATTTCAAATTCAAGAAAGCTGCTTTATTTTGGGGCTTTTGTTAGGGCGGGTCATTTTTGACCCGTAGGACAAAAGGGAGTAAACAGAATGTTAAGATCGCAGGAGGGTTAATGCAAAATGACCAGGGCTACAGGACCAATAGAACAGGTGTTCTGTCTGTGCTACCCGTAAATACGTCCTACCTTGTGGTAATGCGCATGCGCACGTCGATGCTACGTCACATACTGCTTACTCAGCAGATTTCTTATAAATACGTCCTACCTGTGGAAGTGTCGTTTCATGAGTTTTATTTCATCTTAGATTACGGTAAGCTTTATTTTTAATTTATTTTATATCTGGCTTTCACGGAGCTGCTGTATTACTTCATGTTTTTAGTTTACGCGACAGGCAGCTAGCAAATATATTTCTAAATGGCTTATATATAAGCCATTTAGAAATATATTTCTAAATGCAGACGCCGTCTGCAAAGTCGTTGCCACTGTAAACAAGTCATTGGCGGTTAATCAGGACAAAATACGTTGATTTGTGGGCTATTTTGTCCCTATATTTTAAAATATTTCAGTTTAATTACACTCTGTTTTATTATTAAACTGCTAAATAGATGCTGGTAGCGATACTATGTGAGATTGAAGCTGTGTAATAGCGATGTAATAGTGTTAGCATATCCTATCATTTCAGGAGCGCAGTGACATGCGCAGTGACATGGACACGTTGTGGCTGCGCTGCGTCTGATGACAGACATGCAACTGAACGTATCAATGCGCAAAAAAGGAGCTGCGGTGATCTGTTGTCTGTGTTTAATTTAACTCCAATAAAGACGTGTTTCCCCTGTCTGATGCTGCTTTATTCTTACAAACACCTTTGTATTTAAAATATTTTTAACAGGTGGGATATTCTAGTGAAAGGATTAGTGCGCATACATGTGTAGCTTTTCATTTTAAACGGGTAGGATAGTCAGATGAAGGAAGTGGTCTTCTTGTGGTTTCGTCGTGCATATAAATTGTTCCGATGCTAAGCTAAGCATAACTCCTAAGCTTCCACTTCAGTCCCGTCGCTCAAATAATGTCATCCAGTGTATTTAACATGATCACACCCCGCTATAGTTTTCTGTTTGGAAACATGATGGAAACAGTTTTGGACGTGCAGCACTGACAGATAGCCGGACCCTGCAGTGCAAAGAGGAATTTATTCTTAAATCTGCAACCAGACTTGGTCAAGAGCTCTGCCTTTGTTAAAGGTTTGGCTAAGTGCTGTTGCTTCACCCAGCTTCAACCGCTGGTCTGATTTATTGGCAGCTGTACTCTGACTAATGCTGTCAAAATGTGAGGCACAGCTTAAAAAACAGAGAGGACAAATGCAAATATTTGCATGATTTTTATAGTTGTTAGATAAAATGTCATGGGGAAAAAAAAAATCTCACAGGAGAAAGTGCAGAGCAAGAATTTCTTTGAGCTTTAGCTTAAAATTCGACACGTTTGTTAGAAACTAAAGGCATGTGCATGTGAAAAGATGGAGAAGAAATGCAGGCCTCTTTTCCAAAAAAAACCCAAAAGTTGCAGCGAGAGAAACGACGCAATGAATGTGTTTGAGAATGCAGGGAGTGGGCTTAGCGAACTGCATCAGCTAGAAAAACAACTTCTAAATGTTCAATGCACATCGCTGATCAACCTCAGGGGATAATTTCAAGAAAAAGCGTGCAAAGACTGAAAGACCTAAAGAACAGGAGCCAAACTCCAGTCCTCAAGGGCCGGTGTCCTGAAGTTTTTAGATGTACCACAGGTACAAAAGCGCTGGAATCGAATGGCTTAATTACCTCCTTGTGTAGATCAGTTCTCCAGAGCCTTGCTAATGACCTAATTATTCTATTCAGGTGTGGTGCAGCAGAGGCACATCTAAAAGTTGCAGGACACCGGCCCTTGAGGACTGGAGTTTCACATGCCTGCCCTAAAGGGTCTTTTTCTTTTAACAGTCTTTTCTTCCAAAAACGTCTTGTATTGTTGCAAGAATTTCATTAGATAACTCAGGCAGAAAGATAAACTGTAATAAAGTTTTATATTTGGAGTTGAGCTCCCATGTTTATCCTATTGTTTGCTTTTTGGCAAAAGGTTCAGCAGAAAGAAAATCCTATAGACTCTGTCTTTTGACATGAAATTGGTCCTAAAAGCAAATCTGACAACTGAGGTTGGAAAAGGAGCAAGCCCGTCACTTTGCAAAACTACTTAATGCACATAATTAGAATAAAATGTTCTGCTGTAAAGTTCTCTGTCTTGCTCAGAAATCTATTTTTGCATTCTCAACAAACTATGTCTTAGCTGAAATGTGTAATTGTTCATACAGCTGAATTTCATTCAGTTGTTTATTTACACTATTATTTTGCCTGTATGTAAATTCACAAAACATAATAAAACCAATCCAAGATAAACCAAGTAACACCACATTAAGGAGGTTCCTTGTAGTACTTTACCCCTACCCTTGTCTCCTTTTTTCTCACTGGAGTTTATCCCATGACAGGGTGTGTCACAGCTTATCTCCTGGCGATCCCTTCATACCTGCTCAACAGGATTAGCCACTCTTGTTATTCAGCATAGCTGTGGAGAGCGGAGGCTTTACAGCAAAAAGTGAGAGAACAGGTTGAGGTGGCTCCCCGCCCCCTCCTCAGTGCATAAAAGGAGACAGCATCAGCAGTCAGACATTCACAGGGACTTGGCTCTCCTTTTGAAGCTTGCACATCTCCAGCTTTCCTTTGCTCAGTCAGCGGACAACCTTTAACTGCCAAGATGAAGAAGGCAATGTCAAGCATAAGCTCCACCAAAGCCCGAGTATCCTACGCCAGACCAGACAGAAGTGACTCCATTTCCAGCTTCGGTTCCAGTTATGCCATGACACCCAGCTACTCTGGTGGTTTCAGCAGCATGTCTTTGACAAGGACAGGAAGATATGGTGGCTATAGCCAGCAGAATTTTGGCCAGCAGAATTTTGGCCAGCAGGGTTTTGGCCAGCAGGGTTTTGTGCCAATCACAGCTGTCCAGGTCAACAAGAGTCTGCTGGCACCAATTCCTAACACCTACGACAAAAATGTGGAGATTATCCGCAACCAGGAGAAGGAGCAGATCAAGGTCCTCAACAACCGCTTTGCCTCCTTCATCGACAAGGTTGGTGTCTACCTCTCTGCCCCAGTTCATTTACTGTAAGCTTGATTTGCCTTAGATAATTGCAGCTAATTATACCATCTTTAACTGGTACATAAAAGTAAATGAAGATAAAGTTGAACTCAAATTCAGTGTTTAGGATTTTTGTAGGCTGACACATGAAGACATTGCAGAGCAGGGAAGCTGTGCATCTTATCCTTGTAGCACAGTCAGCTCTGACCTGTGATGTCGAGCGCATAGAAATATTAAGTCAGACCCTCATGTGACAGTTTGCCTCTTCATTCTTTTATTCAGAAAAAAAATAATAAAATACTGCATTTGCCTGGATGGCCTCTGTGAGTCCATGGCAGCTAACTCTGCCCACTAAGTAAACACCGCATCAGTGATATTGATGCTCACTTCTCAGCTGGTCAACCGGAATAAAGAACAGGGACATATCTGCACTGCTTCCATGGAGTCCAAAGTCTACCATTTGCACATTGTACACCCATCACCTGGTTGTTAGGGGCAACATGAATGTTAACTACTTGGCTGTAAATCCACTTTCACCTGATTCTCTCTTAAAACCACAAATTTCACTTTGAAGTTAGTACACGTACAGAAGTGGGACGGTAAAGAGGCCAGTTTGGTCAGGGAAGGTGACGGAAACAAGCTGACATTGACACTTAAAATTGGAGATGTGGTTTGAACACGTCGCTACGAGAAAGCGGAGTAAAACCCACCATGGAGTGTAATGCATCAGCTGAAGCCCCAAAACTCCGTACTACTGTGTAGTAAGGAGGCCAAGAAAACGTCCTGTATGGCTGCTGGTCCCCTTTTACTGTACCTTCAGTATTCTGTTGACCATGACTTTGCCTGTTTCGTAAACTTGAAGTGTTTGCAGTTTCCTGCGAACACTTCAGAAAATAACCATTTCATGACACACTACTGCTTTGTCTTTTATGCCTAAAGTGCCACACCTAGATTTTTTTATGGATAGAGAAACATTGTGGTTATAACTCAATAGAGGCTGGAGGTTGAGTTGCAGACCAACAATAGAAACATTTTCTCAGACACTCCTGGTTTTATGAACTTTTTGGTGTCATCGGCATCATGTTGTGCCAAATTAAAGCTATTTATACCAACGTAAAACAAATTCTTAAAGAGTATGCACTCAAACTGAGGCAACAATGAGTTGCAACTGTTTCAGCAAAGGTGCGGCAGTTTAGATAGGTATACATGTAATCAGTCGCACTATTAAAGGTAGACATTCTTAAGCATTATCTCTGTAGTGACACACCCTTTAAATCTTTGTTTTGCACAACTCCTCCCAGTTTTTTTTATTTTCCTTTTGCTTTTATCTTTCAGCTTAAAATATTTTGTACTATCAAACATCGTTCTATATCATTTCAAATATATGAAGAGTACTACCTCAAAAACTAACTCAAGATAACAAAAGACATAATAGGGTTTCTTTTTCTTCTTTTTTCCCCCCATAGGTTCGTTTCCTGGAACAGCAGAACAAGATGCTGGAAACCAAATGGAGCCTCCTGCAGGAACAAACCACAACCCGCTCCAACATTGACAGCATGTTTGAGACCTACATTGCCAACATGCGCAGACAGCTTGATGGGCTTGGCAACAAGAAGATGAAGCTGGAGGGAGAGCTGAAGAACATGCAAAACCTTGTTGAGGACTTCAAGCAAAAGTTAGTATTTAGAAAAAAAACAGCATATATGCCCAGAGTTTCTTTCACTTTGCAGACGTTGAAAGCATGGTATGCTCACGATTTGCTTTGTGTTTCACCAGGTACGAGGATGAAATCAACAAGCGTGCAGCTGCTGAGAATGAGTTTGTGCTGTTGAAGAAGGTGAGATAACATGAAAATTGCTCTTTTAATTGTGTCAACTATTTCTATGGATTAGTGTGGAAAAAGTCTCACAAATGTTTGTTTCTTGTATTTCCAGGATGTTGATGCTTCCTACATGAACAAGGTGGAGCTGGAGGCTAAAGTTGATGCTCTTCAGGATGAGATCAACTTCCTCAGGGCCGTATATGATGCTGTACGTATAACTTTTGCGGTTGAAATTGAGCTACTTGATACAGAATTATGACTACTAATGTAGTCGTAATTCTCCTGCACAATTAAGCTAATTTGGCAACTTGTTTGTGTAGGAGCTTTGTGAGCTGAAGGATCAGATTAAGGACACCTCCGTTATTGTGGAGATGGATAACAGCCGTAACCTTGATATGGATGCCATTGTGGCTGAGGTCCGTGCTCAGTATGAGGAGATTGCAAACCGCAGCAAGGCTGAAGCAGAGATGTGGTACAAGCAGAAGGTAAGCAACGTTAAAGTTGATGTTCTTCCCCTTATTCTGCTGCAAGTATGAGCCTTTAACCTTCCTTCTTTTTGGTTTTTGATGTTCTGTTTTTATTTTTTACTGACAGTACGATGAGATGCAGTTCTCTTCAGGACAGTGTGAAACAGACCTGCGCACAACAAAGGCTGAAATCGCTGACCTGAAGCGCATGATCGCACGTCTTCAGAATGAGATTGAGGCCGTCAAAGCGCAGGTACACTTCAGTGATCTCTCGTCTGTCAAGCATTATTGTTTAGAGTCTCGTTTAGACGTTCAGACATTTGTGACATCATTTCCCACAGAAACACAGCCTTGAGACACAGATCACCGAGGCTGAGGAACGTGGTGACCTGGCAGTGAAGAAGGCCAGGGTTGAAATCAAGAATCTGGAGGAAGCTCTGACTACAGCCAAGGCAACCATGGCCAAGCAGGTGCGCGAATACAGTGACCTGTTGAACATCAAGCTCGCCTTGGACATTGAGATTGCCACCTACAGGAAGCTCCTGGAAGGAGAAGAGACCAGGTGGGAAAAACTTAAATGTTTATGTTTCATGGCTGAATTGTAAGCTTAGCTACCACTTTAAGAACTAACATGCCGTTGTTTCTCTCAAAGACTTACCAGTGGAGGATCCAGCGCCATCATCCATGTGCAGCAAAACTCCTCCAGCGGTGGTAGGTGTCCAGCGTAATTTATTATTATCACAAGTAAACCAGTGTAATAACAAAGAAAAAGAAAGGTTAATCTTTCCTTTTTGTTTTCTACCACAGGACAGTCCAGCATCTCTGGATTTGACTTTGATAACATGTCTGGTGGTTATGGTTCTACCATCACCAAGTCTTTCACACAGCAAAGCAGTTCCAGAATACGCTATTGAAGTCTTTTAAAAGGAGAGCCACTCCCTTGCACTTCAGAAACTTTTTAAAATCTGTACTAAATCTCTACCCTTTCATGGTGCTAAGCAATGCTGTCACACGTGTTCAAGAAACTATCTGAGCATCCCAAAAATAATCAGCAACTCTTAAAACTGGTAACATTTGTCTGTCCTGTTCAATAACATATAACAGAAGTTTCTGAAAGCTCAGGTCAGTTAACATTACAATGTTTTCTTTTTCTTTCTGCACTGACATCTTATAAAAACAAAAAAAAAAAAGAGAAACAAAGGCTAATGTGGAGGAGTAAAAGAGAGATAGTTTGAACATCTGAACTATGACGCTTTCGCAATCTGTGTTGCAACAATCTTGCTTTTCGGTTGCCTGATCCGCTTGATGCTTAATTGGAACAAGTCACCGACCGAACCTAAACACTGGAAAAATATGAAATTTGAAACATTTAGTGAATGAACATGTTTACATTTGAAACCTGTGAGCTGATTGGTTATTGACTTGCTCCTTTTTGTCTTGTTCAAACTCTCATTCAGTTTTTCCCCCAGTTGCCTTTGACCTCAAATGATGTTGAAACCAGGTTTATTTTATGGAAGGAAGCATTCTAAGTGGCTTGATGCTTGAATGTTATTGAAGACTGTATGAACATCCCATTAAAGTAAATCTGAGAAAAAAAAACAACACTCTGTGTTATTGTTTTGATTACTGAAAACAAAAGGAAACATGTTTGATAGGTTTTTTTAGTCATGAAGCCTTCACATAGAAGCCATCCATCACGGCTGTTTTGTATTTTAAACGATGCTAAAAGCCAGTGATACTTTGAAACGGGTTTCCGTGAGTGGAAAAAAGCAACAAAACGATTCAAAGATAAAGAAAAACGGCTAAAGTCACAGAAAAGTAATGCGACTTCTCTGCTCGCTCGCGCTCAATGTGAAGTTAAAAAAGCGGAACTAGCTTTAGCTTCCAGCTAGCAGCAGCGGGAGGAACTGATATTTACTAAACATCTTTATTCTTTTCATCAAGTGACCCTAATACTCAACCATAAGAGACAACGATGAAAAAACAATTGTCTTATATACTTTTACATCAGAAACGGGTTAAAATCTTCACTCAAACTGAGATTCTGAAAGTGTCACCAGTTAATCCAGGTCTGCTTCTTAAAGCGCGAGGTGTCCGTTAGATCAGAATCAAATACAGGTAGGATTAATGGATTTCCGTCGGTCGATATAGTGTAATGGATAAAACAGTGCTTTCCAAGGAGTTTATAGGCTGGACCAAAATTGTATTTAATCCTTTGATTTAAGGAAAAGACGTCGCATATATGTGTGAAAGCAGAAGAGCAAATACTTTTGACAATAGAGTCACAGTAAGAAAACCTGTGGTTGTATTCGTATGTAACTATGTGCGGATATGCGACTGGTTAAACGTTTGTGATCAGAGCACATCAAAGGTGAGAAAGTCAGCCATCGTTTCGATACAAACATTTATAGTAGTCGTCATCCACCCAGGGAATATTTTTTCGGCAACAACATACTTCAAACTAGTCAATCATTATTTGAGCTTCTACAGGGAGTCTAGTGTCTATTCAGGTAGATGGGACATTGAGGGACCATTCACAAACTGTTATCAGACTGTTATCAGTTGATTTTATTATAGTCGTGTGAAACAGATTAGATTTTTTAAAAAGCACAGAAAGATGTGTCTTTAAATACCACCTGGCAGTAATCATGTATCACTTACTTTTATCTTCCAGGCACCTAAAATTAGAATAAGTCATAATAATGATGCCGTTACATGCCAAAAGGTCTTACTTAGCTAATATAATAATAATAATAATGATGATACGTTTAGAGGAGAATTTTCCCCACCTTGAGGTAGATAAAAGGAAATCGCTCACATTGCCGTGAGCGATTTCTTTTGTTGTTATGAGTATTTTTAATGTATCCTGAAGACAAATACTCCAATCACCCAAGTCTCAGTGTTTATGGCCTCACTACATTGTAAATCCTCACTAGTTGTCCCCATACCATAAGATGTACATTGAAAAGCAGAAACTGACAGGTACCTATCAGCTTGCTCAGCTTTGGGAAGAGGCGGCGGACGTTACAATAGGCAGTAAAGACAAACAGTAGAGGGGCACCATGGATTTATAGGGGTTTTCCCCTCCATACTAGCAGCCAACAGCTAATGCCACCAAACACACACCAACCATGAAAGCATGAAAGAATCAAAGCAACACTCCATGTGTGCTTGTAATGAGTGAATAGCATTATTACATGACATAAAGCTCAAAAAAGCCAATTTTACCTAATTTCATTTATACCTGTTGGTGCTCAGGTGTGTGGCTCTATTGCCTATTTGTACAAATAGGCAATAGAGTAATGTCATCTGAGTAATGTCAAAGAAGATAACCCACATGGGCCTGAGGAGCTGCAGAAGTAGCTGCTTTGTTTCAGCGCTGTCTCTCTCTGCCCTCCAGCTGATGCATTGTGTCTCCTGACTGGTGTTCAGATGCTCCAGCTCTTAAAGTGGGATAGATTTATAGAGCTGTCAATTATGTTCTTGCAGCTTTGGCCTTAGTAAAAAAGAGGTAATGAAAGAGCTTTTTTTAGGGTGTTGAATTATTTGGGGATTCTAAATGATTGCATGTTTGGCATTAACATACATAAGAGGAGTTTTTTTTGTTTGTTTGTTTTTTAAATTCACAGACAAGTCCTCAGCATCTTTTGACTGACTTAATGCATGCAGAATGCTGCTTCATCTTCTGCTATTGATGCTCACCACTTAGGAACTGCTGAATGGTTCTTTATGTGTCCAGCAGCAGTATTTCTTCCATACATTTAGCAAAGTCTTACTTTTGAATCAAGGGTAGGACAGGAGTGGAGACAGACTGTCTTTGCCGGGTCAGCCGAGGAAATGATTAATGGTTGCACTAATTTTAAACAATGTGAACTAAATTTATGGTTCCAGAGCCAGCACTGGGTAAATGGAGCACTGCCCGACGGTCCAGGTAAGACCTGCAGTCTTATCTTTTGCCACAGGTGAACTCATCCTCATGTTACACACCTGCTGAAAATTGTTGAGCCGGAAATACCGGAAAAAATATAAATAGGTGAGAGAGATGTTTTACCAGGATGGCGGTATTTGTTTAACTCATATTATCTGGAGCAGCTTTTCAAAACAAATATGGTACATGTCACACTCATTAAACCATTTCACATTTCCTTGATTTGATTGTTTGCTAGACCAAAATACAACAGACTAGATCTTTGCAGTCCCAGTCTGGAAATCATGCCTCCATTCCCCAATACAGAGGCTTGTTGTTTAGACTTCTTTATTGTCCATTAAACGTACATAAAATGGAAATTTTGCTTTGGTAGTGGCACAAAGACACACAAAACAAACACACATCACAGTCAACACAATTTTCTTGTTGTTTGCAATGGCTTACCCAAAACCAGTGTATTTAACCATCACTGATGTTGCTGTAGTGCAGTGGTAGTCCCAGTCAGTAAATAAGTTGTTATTTTTGGAGTAGTTAAATTTTGAAACATGAATTTATTACTGAAAAATCATGTTTCAATAATTTTTCATTGAATTAGACTGAACGTTCATAACAATGTTCTAGTCCTACAAGCCACACAAAACATAAGTTGCACCCACAGACGCTTATACATTGATACACCAAAATCCAGATCCATAGGCGCTCTAGTGATAAGCGCCTCGCACAGGCCTACATCGACATGTGAGCGCAGGAAAAGCTGAAATTGAACCCAAAACGTTCCAAAACTCCAAGATGACAACATGAACAGGGAACAGCATATATTGAGGCTTTACATGGATACACTAGTTTATGTGAAAAATATTTAAGTCTTCTATAAGCACTAAAATTGACTGACTGGTGTGAAAAGTTTGACTTGAAATATATTTACATTTTGATTAAGCTGATAGTATTTTCTAAAGAAAATGTGCCAGATAGTGCACATTCAATGAGAATGATGCTTATTGCAGCGTTCTTTGACCTACAACTGCATTATTACCGTGGAGACTGCAATATAAGTGAATATTGTTTGGTGTAAAAAACAACCATTTACGAATGTTGAAAAATAGATCTACAAAACAACTATAAGTTAGCATTAAAAGAGTTTCATAGAGCTGAAGAAAGAGGAAGATTTTTGAGGTCTTTGGCAGCTCAAGACAGCACTGAAGTCTGGATGTTTCCAGGCAGCTTTAAACACCCCCATCCCAATATAGCCTCTGATTTGTGACTCTTTTTTTTCTTCAAAGAAGCATACAAACTTTCATCCTTTGAAATCAAACTTTGCTGTGTCCTCTAAGAAATCTTTCTGAGGACATATAAAGAGAGAACCATATCAGAATGTGTCATTTTAGAGCGCTTTAGCCTAATGGGTTGTCAGCTTCTATCAGAACAGCCTGACTCTTGACACTGGGTCTACCAGAAAAGCTTCACAGACAAAACTGTCACTGTGCTTTCACAGCAGCTTTTAAGATTTACTTCTCCACTGTCTATAAAGAACAAGCTAATTCTCCCAATCTAAATTGAAAACTACTGGAGGGTAAAATCACAGTGTGTCAAACACAAGCGAGTGCCAAGACCAGAGAGAACCATAAAGAGGCTGAAGCGTTGGCACCCGTCAGGGAAAAAATAGTTGAACAGAGAAACACACACTACCTACTGTCTGTGTATTCTCTGATACTTTTCATAAACTTACAGTTACGCTCAAAATTATTCATACGGCAGACGGATTTAGATTTCAAAGTATTTTTATTCAATTAAGAAGTGCGTTTTTGAAAAGAAATGAGATAAGCATATCGGTTAAATAAAATTGCTTTCTACATATTTCTGGACATGTCCCTCTCAAACAAACCATGCTTGTTTGTGCCATCAGACCGTCTTGATTTGTTTAACACATGGTTTCTGCATGGCTCTATAGCAGCATGTTAGGCCCTTCATTTTTGCAGATCTCAACCTTAGCAATTTTGATCCATTTTTCATGTGATGGTGAAACATTTTTCTTCATTTCCATAAATGTATTTATTGTTGTCTTGAATAAGGATTTATACCACCTAGAAAGTGAGAAATTAGCGTAAGAGGTTTTATCTGTCAAAAGAAAAAAAGATCCTGCTATCATCTTTTACATTGATCTTTTATGGATGCCAAGTTTGTTTTATGTCACCGAGCTCACCATTAAGGATTTTCTCCTTGTGCTGGTGTGTGCGGCTTTTGCTTCTCTGCAGGAAGAAGCATCCAGCACTGGTTCAGAGAGGCAGGTTGATTAAACTCAGCCCTGGTACTGGGCTAATCGTCCTCTCCTTTTTCACTGAGCAGCCCTGTGGGAAGGCTGCCTGCAGCTTGGGTGACTGAAGTTGTTGCAGTTCTGAAACCCCTCCAATGTGTTGCTGAAACCCAGGAATTTAAAGTAAGCCATAGCTGTCATTTGATTATGCTTCTGTATATAGCTAAATAACAACACACACATTTTTCAGGCTTAGTTGTCGCAAGCATTTATGGTGAAAAGGTCACATTTCAACATATACACACAGCTAAACGCCCCGCCACGTATTTCCAACACTTAAAAGTAATAGATATGATGTGTTTAATTATGTGTAATTGATAAACGAGGTGTAATAGTACCCTTGATTATATTGACTGGTTGTAGATTCAGATATATTAATGTTATTCCAATTTACCTTGTAATCAGAAACAACAAATACCCGTAGTTATGCCAGGATAAATTCCAAAATAAGTCCATTGTGATCCTTTAACCAGCAAATTATTTCATTAATGTGCAAATGCATACTGCAAAAAGGGAAGGGCACAAAATGAAAAACCCTGATACAATAACTCCACTGTGTGTGGTAAATTTCATAATGCATGAAAGACCAGTGTGCTGCAATATTTCTCTGTATTTCTCAATATTTCTCTTCTATTTTATGTCTTTGCATCTCTGATCATGACATTCTTTTTAAGTAAGAAGAGAAGCAAACTAGAATTTTTGTATTGGACAACTACCAGATTGTTTTTTTTATTTTACAATGCATGCTTGAATCAGAAAGCTCGCCCAGTATTCAGCGAAATGTGTGCGTTTAATCTCTCAGGCTTATTAGCCGGGATAATTATTATTGTCTGCTGTTTTCCACAGGAAAACAGAAAACAGTATGTCAGTGTTTACCAGTGGAAAACTGGTTGATTGTCCTTGCTGAAAGCTGTATCCTTTAACAGAAATATGATGCTAATACTTGTCCTGCAGTAGTTTCAATATTGATATTATTAACCAACAATGATCGATAACAGCTGTCATCGTGTGCTGTATTTATGGCTAACCTTTTGAGATTTGCTTCTCCTGCAAAAGATGCTCTGTGCCATTTTCTTCAACCATGAAGGACATATGATTTGAATTCCTCCTGGCTGTGCAATCTTGCATCCGATGATTTCCAGTTGTTACGGTCATGTTTCTTGGCTGCTCAGCATCCATTAGTGACACTGATTAACCCCCGCAGCGTGTGACTGTTTGCCACTCGATGGGGCCAGACAGCCAAAGGATCTGAGAACAGGCCAAGCCAGAGAAGACTTGTTAAAATGTATGAGTTTCATCACATCTTATTGGGGGTTTTTCATGTGCTGGTTAAAACCGAGATGTGCCGGACTGCTGCTGAATGAGACCGTCAATTGCATTTTCAATGAGGCTGCCTTTTGAAAAGTGATGTGTATGGCTAGCCTGTAATTTGCTCCCTCTTCAGTTGAAAACACGCTGGCACAAGCTCTTTGAAAATAAGGAACAGCAAGTGAGTCAATTTTTTTCCTTTTTGTAAAACAATGATTCCGTCACGTCGTTTCTGAAACATTTTTTCAGAGGAAGAAACATTGAAACATCCATGAGACAAAGGCATTTCCTCTTAGGTTTGGTCACCATGTAAAATGCAAGCAGAAAATTACCACAGAATTATACTTGAAAGTATAAGACCTCATATAAATTGTGTTTTATGTTTATAGCCAAGCTGTTGATATAACTTTTCTGTATTTGCGTGAACAGTGCGATCATTTAACATTCGGTCTCTGTGGATCGTGTGTAATTTGAAAATGTTCCCCTTTGAAATTAGACCTGTATTTTTACTGCATTTTCTAGAGTGCACCTACAGAAATGGCATGAGTGAGAGGTGAAAGGTGTTTGCGCTCTTTGAGCCCCAGGGAGCTTGTCCAACTACTTTTATCTCAAATGAGCTCACTGCTGAAGGACTGCTGACAGTGAGAGAAATTATTTTTATCTCTGCTTGTCCAGAGTTGTCTTACTGTATGCTGCTGACTTACTCTGATATCATGTCCTCCTTTCAAGAGTAGCATAAGAACTTTTTTTTTTTTCAAAGCTAAATCTTAGATATACAGAAACCTCCATATTTATTTGAACCTCTGGTGCAGATGTGTAAAACATTTTAAAATATATTCTGAATGTAGTAATGTGTAATCAAACATGCATTGGCGATATAAAGGCAGACAGCAACGGACATGCACCAACTGCTTCCCTTTGTCAGTGAACGCAACACAGCATCATCAGAGGTGAGGCACAGCTCATCACTACCTCACCCCTCTTAAATTCAGAATTTTGTTTTTTGATCAACAGAAAACTACATTATAGTTATCAAGTGGACAAATTGATTTTCTCTCACCGTGGTTGGTGTTATCTTTATTTATCATGATTTCACTACTTCCCCCGACTGCATGTCACTGATCCATCTTTTTCAGTCTGGAAATGGAGTGACTCACCTGAATGTGCCAATATGCACAGTCACAATCATTGGAAAAGTTTTAAGATCTTACAAAACTGGAACTAATGTGATGCAGAATGGGGGTCGAGGACCCAAGTTGAGCATGACAACATGCAAAGCCTCACAAGCTCATAGAGCATCTATCAGAAAATACATCTGGAAAGAAGTTGTTTATTGAACTATTATTGGTTGGAAATAAGACTTTCTACAAACCAAGTTTTAAGGAGATTAACTATTCAATTTGGCACAAACTGGCTCAGGGTTGAGGGGATATGAATGACACTTGATTTAGTGGGGGGGCAAAAAAAGCTGAAGCTCCTCAGAATCAAGAGGAGTAAAAATAAACAGAAAGGAAACTCATAAGTCTTAATAATTTCTTGGTTTCTATTTTGTAGAAACCAAGGTACTCCTGAGAGAAATTTGTGACTTTATTTTGACTTCTTTTGTTAACAGTAAATGTCTGACATTGGCAGCTGCTGCACTGATTGGAGGTTGCAGTTCATGATTCGGTCCCTGTGTGTGGTGAAATACAGAATGAGCTGATTGGTATGCAGACACACAGAATGCTCCACGTGAGACATCACCCTGATCCACAGCCCTTAATCTGTGTTGTTTGTGGTCACAACTCTGCAGGAATGTGCTTCGAATAGCAACTGACTGTTCAGGACTCTTTTTGAAAACATCTCAGATTAGTACTCTGAGTCATGGACAGATTTTAACTAAGACCTGAAGCGCTCCTTGTCTCTGAGATGGTCATCTGTGTTTTGTCGCCACAGTTCTGGATTCTGCTCTAGTTGGTGTGATTGTGTTTGCATTGCCAAAAAGTGGCCTTGTGATAACTAGGGGCAACAGGAGAACTGCACCCCCTGCTGGAGGAACTGTTAATTATGGCCAGTGATACTAAAATAATTGAATCAGGACAGAGCACATCTATAAGATAGCATTTGTGACTTTGATTTTTAAAAAATAAAATGATAAAGTTGTATGACTATTTGGATATATAATAATAATTAAGTGAAAAATAATAATAACAACAATAATAATCCATCCATCCATTTTCTTACACCCTTGTCCCTAGTGGGGTCGGGAGGTGTTGGTGCCTATCTCCAGCTAACGTTCCGGGCGAGAGGCGGGGTACACCCTGTCACACCAGTCTGTCGCAGGGCAACACAAAGACAGACAGGACAAACAACCATTAATACACACTCTCACAGCTAGGGAGAATTTAGAGAGACCAATTTCAAAGGAGTGAGAACATGCAAACTCCGTGCAGAAAGAATCCGGGCCGGGAATCGAATCCAGGACCTTCTTGCTGCAAGGCAACAGTGCTACCAACTGCGCCACCGTGTAGCCCAATAATAATAATAATAATAATAATATGGAATCCAATGAAACTATAACATATGTATATATGTGTATAAAGTTATATTAGGTAATATCTATCTACCTGTCAACCTACCGACCATTCTAGCTGCAGGCATTAGCATCAAAGGCGCTAGAGATTTGCATGATCTCACTTCAGTCACCTCTTGGGATTTATGGGAAAGATACACTCTTCATTTGTTCTGGCAGGATCTGGGCAGTGGGCCATATATGGGCTCAGGACAACAAAAATAACAATACCTTCAAACAAAGACTCCTTAAAGTCTACAGAATGGACTCATGGAGATTAATTACAACATGAACCAAGGTAATATTTCCCTTTATCCCGGTTTAAAACCACCCTCTTTTGTGTAGTTCGATACTCTGTGTTTGATATGAAATACAGCCTTTGTAAGAAAAAGAACAATTGTAAATCTCAATTTTCTAATTACAGCTGGATTTTATAGCTGTCTATTTTATTTGCATTTCAAAGAAAAAGTGAAAGTTCTGTTAGGTTGTAATTAAAGCTAAGCACGGAGTGAATTTGTCAGATATTTCAACAGTAAAAAAAAAAAAAATCAAAGCAGAATTTGATATCAAAACTACAACTCTCTAACTTAGCTGTTGAATAAATTGCATGAATTAAAATTGCCAGGGTGATACCTTTAAAGGACATAAATGTAAGCTTTTTATCCCTCAGAAATCCTGGGACCTCATTCAGAAAGTCTAATGCTTAAACCAAGCATGGAAAGGAAACTTTGACAATTACTTTTTACAAAATCTCACAATATGATTGTCATATTGGCTTATCTTCAGCTCACCCAGTAGATTTTCCACAGGGTTTAAGTCTGAGGACTTGATTCTGTGCCTCTTGAATCATTTCTGTGTTGTTTTCGCTGTATTTTATTTTACCATTGGCTTCTTGAAAGACTCAATGATGACAGATTGTCACATTACCGGCACAGACCAGCAGATTTGTGTTAACCCTTTTACTACCCCTAAGTTCACAATATTATGGATTCTAAGTTCCCAGTGCTTCTGAAAGTAAAACAAGCCCACAGCATCGTCAAACCTCTACAATATCTAACAGTAGGCTATATGAACTTTACCTAATATTCATCCTTCATGTCAGACCCGCATGGAAGCTAATAAGTTGCTGTTTTTCACAGTATGTGATTGCTAGTTGCACCAATAATTGTGACACATATAATTTTGGTACAAAAATGTTAGCCTATACAGGTGTTTTTGTCTCCACTGAATAAATGCTGTCAAATTAAAGGTTGGATGTTACAGATTATGCTACACCAGTGAAAGTTTAGTTTATTCAGTGGTTTTACTCCCTCTTTCTGAAGGGAAATCATTTAAACTTTGTGTTTCTGCAGTGTTTGCTCACAGACCAGAACACAACAGCTTCCGCTCATTTTTCCTAATGTATTTGTTGTAGCTCTGTGATTATGTTGACTGTTACACCTCATTTCATCAATCACACATATACACACTCCTCCATAGACTTAAAATATTGCCCCATTTTTCTTTGCAAAGTAGCTCAAACATGGTCAAAGTGGATGGAGAGCATTTTTCAAGAGTTACTAAAATTTTGCTGAAACAAGATGAAAGGATTATATAATTTAATGCTGCATTTTGCTTTCCAGTAATTAATTAAAAACTGCTAAATATCTTCAGATCTGCAATATTTGCATCATAAATTCACTAATGAACTAAGACATTCCAGAAACACCTTAAGGTAACTACTGGAAACCCTCTCGCTATGCAAGTGATTATATCAGTAACCTCCAAGTCATCTCTGCTTCTCTTGAGAGAGGTCATGAGCTTCTGTGTAATCCAATCAGTCTTCTGAGACTGAGGGAGGAGGAATAGAAACAAGATGAGGAAAGTGTACTCTACTTTTACTGTCCAATAGATTAGTGACAGTGGCAGGTCATTACATACTTGGAACCTGAAGCTAATCAGAGTGTCAGTACAGGCCAGCATGCCCTCTAAAATGATCACCTCCGCTTTACCTTTCAATGCTCCTCATTCATTCTGTGGTGTTGACAAAAAGCTGACGTTTTTATGGCAGTGTGTCGTGCCTTCCTTTTTGCTAACATGTCCTCACCTTATGTCTTGTCAAGTGGTGGTTGGTTTTCTGCCTTCCTCAGCTTGGCGCTTTCTCTGACCACTGAACATCTGGTACTTCTTGGGCCTTCAGGTAGGCTGCAGTTGTTGAAGTTTACTGCGCTGGAGGATAATAGGTTGCTTCATGTTTAAATCTTCTCAGCTCTTTCAGTGTCAATTAGATTTTTTTTCGTTTCTCAAGACGTAATTTTTTCACCTTGTTTGTTTGCAAGAAAATGCTTCAGCTCAAATGCTTATGCTACAACATAAGTGCTGAAAATCTTTCATACATTTTACAAGTTCTGATTTTGAATTATGTTTCTTAGGTAGCCTAGGAATAGAACCGACTAATAATCCTGCACACCTTGAGGTGGGGTGCTGATCTCCTTTGGTCACACCTTCTCTCATTACACACAAATGTACATCACCTCATATGCTTAAATTGAACAAGTATTGCACTGCTTGAGCTGGAAAAATGGCAAACAAATGATGATGGTCAAAATGCTCACAAGTCTAATAATTGTGCGCACATCATTCATGCTACTGAGATAAACGTACATAGCATAAATTTATGTCTCTGAGATGCGTGTAGCCTAACAACAAAACATGTTACAAGTAGGTTCGCAAAATTACATGTTTCAGTGAAAACTCCTGTACGTCTGATGCTGAAGTTTCTTTTAGAAAATGAAATGCCGCAACTGTGAGGTCTAGAAGAAAAACAACTCGTTCCCGCTGTTTGTTTTATCTCCACCATAAAGTGGAAACCACAGTGACATAGAGTCTGTTAAGCTAATTTTATGCAGCCTGGCAAACTACACCAGAGCTCTTGTTCTTCACAAGATACATGAATTTGCCAGAGGGGCTCCTTTGGAGTGCCTGCCAGTTTACTGAGTGAGTTTGGCACCTCGGCTTATAAACTGTAGTAGAAATCCATCTGTTGGAGGACTGATGGTAAGCCAGTCCTCTGGAACCGAAGCTGGTCCTCTGGATTGGATCATGTGTTTTGTTTGTGTGGAGGAGGAGGTGCAGACTTCATTTGACACCAGAGAATTTATCTGGAAGTCTTGGCTGTTCCTTCTTTTCCTTTTCTGCCAATGAGAGTTTAAAATGAAAATATAAAGAATGCATTTTGGGTTTGTCCACAAATACCGATGTGTAATATATCAGGCCTGCAGTTAGAAGCATTAAAGAAGACTTTTGTAAAAACTTCAGTCGATAGCAAACATTCCCTGCCTCATAAAAGTAATTATTCCTCTTTAGCTTTTCCATTTACGACCCCAAACTGTGATATATTCTAGAAGGGTTTTATGTAACACAACAATAAAAAGAAGTTCATAATTGTGAAGAGGAAGGAAAAAGATATAGTTTTCAAAAATGCTTCATATAAAAATCTTTAAGGAGCACTATAATGTATTTTCCAGGAGCATAGTGCCATTTTATAGCACAATCAAGTAACTATTTTACCTTTTTTTAACTATGTTGTAAAAATGCTGTATATATGAAATATCACTTAAAAGAAATTTGACTTTGTAATTTAGCATCTTGAACTTTGGCCTGTGTCTCTTTAAAAATTCCTGCTCTTTCTGAAACTCCGCCTTCAGGAAGCCATCACAACATTGCTCCTCGATTAACCCTTTAGCAACTTTTTATCTCATTATATGAAAAGCAGCTCATAAAATGAGCTCAGCAAATGTGCAGTTCTACCAGGTGTCTGCTAATTGCTTCTGGCTAGTCAGAAGGAGCTGAGAGGGGGAGGTGCCCCAAAAGCATGTAGACAGTGCACCTCTTTACCCCCAATTTCCACTTGCAAAATGCTATGGGTGTAGGAACATGATTTGGGAATGTTTTCTCTCGACACACTCTCCAAATCTCATCTTAAGCCAAATATGTGGATAAATCATTCTGAAGGCAAACCACATCAGTCTTCATGTGCACATCATCACACCCGACATGGTGGTTCCTTAGGTTTAAGCATGTGATGGCAAAAAGTGTTTCCTTACAACATTTGCTATGACTTTTATGTTTGTAGAATCTGTTGAGGATAATGAGGCTAAATGTGGATATTCTTCACAAATGATTCAAACTCGGGAACTAAGAGATGTGCTGGTTTTGAAGCTCCACATGCACAAAATGTGTTGAGACAGTCTGTCAGTTCAATGTGTCAAGATGGTAAAGCATTAATAATATATACAAATTTTGAGTATTTTGCAGGATATATGAGTCATAGTTGCTAGCTGAAATGAAAAAAACAACAACATCTCAACCCAAGAGATCTTAAAGAATAAAAATTTGCTTTAGCAAACCAAAAGCTGCAATTTTATCTTTTTTTTTGCAGATTTGTAACAAGCAATAAGTCAATAACCAGAATTTACAGAAAACAAATAGTGTTATCTGAAATCCTGCCCAAGCTGTCTCGCCTTGTTTCACTTCTAACTACGTTTGTATCAGTTTAGTTGATCAAAACGTGGTCAGCTAGCTGGCTGGTAGAATGATGAAGTGCACTGATGAAAATTGGGGGATGATTAAATGTCCATTCACTACAATCTGCCCCACTGTGTTGAAATGTCCTGGGATGCCGAGAGAGAAAACACTGACAATTACTCTGCCTCCTGTGCAAAAAGCTCTCTCTAATTAAAGCACACTTACACTGCCTTCTTTAAAAGGCAGAATTTGATTTTGCTTTTCCAGTTCCTAAAAGACTAGAGGACATTGTTATTCTGCACAAGTAGCGTTTGAGTGACTACAAATGTACTAATTGCTGATCCATATACTAGGACTTGTTACTGCAAGAAAAATAAAAAAGAATTAAACAAAGGAAGAAACAGCAGCCTTGTTTTTGTATTACTTGTACTGAAATGTTTTTGAAACTCATTTACACATCATTAAGTTCATTGTTGACTCATTCTAATACCCAATATTAGCATATTTTACAATATGTGGCTGCATTAGTTTATAAAAAAAAATCATATTATTCCATAGTGTCTCACAATACATAATGTTGATCAGTTTGACAAATAAATGCAGTCAAAAGACATGTAAAAAACTGTAAGAAATAAATGTTACGTTATTCATGCGCAACATGAACACCACTGAAAATAAATCTTGACTAAGATTATAGTAATCTATGCATCAAAAGGTTAAACATATTTTCACATGTGACATACAAAACATTAGCCACCAGAGCCTGATCCATCTTCATGTTTCCCATGTTCCTGTCAAGCCACATTAGCTTCATGAAAACGGGGAAAAGAGAAAGGTAGTTAATGTATCACACCTGCAGTCATCCTCTCATCTAAGCGGCAGAAGTTAAAAATGTACCAGAACTGAACATCAAGCATTCACTGGAGCATAAAGCCATTCCCAATGAACCAGGAAATGGTGGCATTGGTTGCTTCCATTATATAAAATTTCCTGAACAGCCTCCACTGACAGGAGCTACAAAATGATCATGGAGATGCTGATCTTTTCTGACTGTTTAATAAGTAGAAATACAGTTGAAAAGGCACTGCAATAACCAATCAGAGGGACAATAACGAAAAAAAAGAGGCTTTTAAAGTTGAAGCTCAAAACAAAACATTTAACAGTTCCGTTTTCTGTTTCAAAATAAAAACTTTTCCTGCTAGTTTTAAATAAGACGTTTAAATTCTAAAAATAATTAACTTACTAGACTGATTATCCTAAGTTAGTTCAATTTTGTAATTTGTATAAACTTATAATTAATTTAGTTCTTATGAAATCTTTGTTACTGTTCTTTAGCATTAACATTTTACAGCCAGCAGGATGACAGGTGGAGGAGAGACGCTAGAGAGAAGCTAGCAAACAATCTACCTGGAAGGTGATGAATTCCTTGGAGTGTGAAAACACTCCCCCACTGTTGTAAGTTCTGCCATTTGTGGAGGGTCATTTGGTGCAATAAAAAAGGGTTTCACGGTTTACAGTCCGGTGGGCCGGCAGTTGTAGTGACAGCTTGATTTTTAGCACATGCGTTCAGAAACCAATTTTCACTCCTCCTCCACTTGACCCCCAAAAGGAAAATTATGTTCTGAATGCAAATTCTTCATTTTCAAAGGACTACGGTGGCAGTTTAATGATAAATTAAGTAAAAGAAATAGATGCAGCATGGAATGTATGTACAAGAAGCTTTTATCACAAAAGTGGTTTAAAAAAATCCAAAATATCCAGTAGAAAGGAGAAAGAAAGCATGTGTCATGTTCAAGATGTTTGAAGGGTGATGTTTTATACCTTGGAGCTTTCTTTGATATCCATGAAGTGACAGTAATGACATCTCTATACAGTCAAGTGTCAAAAAATACTCTATTTGGCCCAAAGTAGAAGGAGCAGAAGCATTCGTCTCACACAGGTTAGGTTGACTCCAAAACTCTCTGTGTTACATCAGCATGAGACAAAAAGATGTTCAGGTAAATATTACAGAGCCTCAGTGTTAGTCTACGATTTTGTGAAATAAAATTGAGAAAATGGTTTAGTGAGTTTAGTGTTTAGTGAGTGTTGGAGGGCAGACAGGTTGGAGTGCGATGAGTCTTAGTGGATTATATCCATTCTCCATGCTGAGTACTTGATGTAGGTTGAAAAAGAGTCAGTGAGTTGAATTCATGAATTCCATTTATTAATGCCAAAATACAGCTGGTCCATTTCAACATGCTACATTTGGGAGCTAGCAGCACAAAATGGCATCAAACAAATGTTGTCCATTCCTTTTGTTAGCCTCTGTCCAAACTACGCCCGAAAGAGGGTGTTCCCTAGTGTGTCATATCCTTTACCCCTAGCTTTCATTTGCATTTCCTGACATGTCATCTCCTTTAGCTTTAGCTTAGCAACTAGCTAAAAGAAATAGAAGGAAAACACAGAATTATTTATTCTCAACAATTACCAGGGTAAGGAGCTACCAGGAGCCAGGAAGTTATGACTAAAAGTATCTGGGCTCATTTAAGGTTCTAACAAGAGGAGAAATAAGTTGGTTTCACTTCGTAGAAAACAAAGATCAGATAGTAATGCTGAAATTCTAAAAAGTGTAGGCAAAACACAAAGGGCTCTAGGTTATTACTAAAGCTCCGGTCTCCAGAAGAAGAAACCTACAGCTCAAGGAGTTAAACCACGGTTCTCCAACTCCAGTCTTCAACATCTGAACATTATTCAGATGTTGGAGCGGCTCCAACATCTGAACAAAAAGTCTGAATTAGCTTCAGACAATGTCATCAAATTCTGCTGAAAGCCAGCAATGAGCCAGCATTTGACTCAGCATTTGACTGAGGTGTGTCGGAGCAGTGATGCATCTAAAAATAATGCCGGATAAAAGCTCTTGAGGACTGGAGTTGGAGATCCCTGGCTTAAAGAGTATTAACGGGACTTTTATGCCATTCAGATTATATGAAATAACAAATAGGCAATAAGATAGCATAGGATACCATAAAGTAATTTTTTATACAATAAACTGCACAAACATTTATCAGACCGGAGAGAACTGTTTTCTTTGTGATGTATTTCCTCAGATGTCCTAGCGGTCCACTTTCCTATCTAGCAGGGAACGAGGCGGCTGAATATGTCAAAGAGGACCCAATAAATAATGGATGCCATGAAGCTTCGGTGGAGGTTGTCGGCTTTGAAATGCACTCCCAGGTTGAGTCATATCCTCAGTTCTCTCTCTCCATTTTACATTTAACTGTCTCTCTGCGGTATAGCCAACATGTCCAACGCACACCCTCACACGCACACACACACACGCACACACACACACACACACACATTTATAGCTCATTTTTTTGACAGAGGCTGTCCGAAGTAGTTAGTGCTGTGGAGATGCTAAACTCTGAGTTATTACATAGGTGTTGTCTTTGTCTTGAAGGCTATCTCCTGCATATATCAGCTTCAATTTCACTCTGAGTACTTCAGGCTTGAGAGGCCAGTTGATTGTGACAGGAAAAAAAAGAGACAGCAAGCGTCTGGGTGAGCCTTCTCTAAACCAGGTACTGAAGGAAAATTGTATGGTTTCTCGACTAGTTCAAAAGAAAGACTGCAGTGGATTTATTTCTAAACTTTAGGAATTATCTTTATGCTCAAAACAGAGGTCTTGCCTGTGATAATCGAAGAAAACCACAGCATTGGTGACATTTTCAACAAAAAAATACTGGTGTTCTTTTTTTTTGTTTTTTTTTTTTTTTTAGCCAGGAAATCTAAAAGCTATGCTGTGAATGCCACATGCCAGAATCGTACAAAGATGCATCCCAATTAGAATCATTAAAGGTTTACTCACATCTAAGCATAATTAATAACATACTATATGGTGAAACATGAATATCTGTGCTTTACTATGCTATAACTATAATGACCATCCATCTTTAAAAACCTCGTAGGACCACAAATCATATGAAAGCTGTATGGATTTATTAGAACATCAATAAATTATTGAAAAACAAAACGAAAACAAATAGTGCACTGAGCTTAGCCCTTATTTTCATTACAATTTTGGTTGATTATTACTGAGTTCTTTCTTTAAAAGCCAGAACAAAAATCACATGCCAAATGCCTTTTTTTGCAGGAGGGCAAAGAGGGATGAAAAAAAGAGAGAACAGGTTAATGGAGTGTGAATATTAGATAATCAGTCAAGACTAACGAAGGTCTATAGAAGCCAGAAAAGTGCCTTTTAAGATTGTATCTCTGGTAAGGTTGTGAACTTCACAACTGCACATCTCATTTGCGAAATATTACATCAAGTTTTAAAATTAAATGGAGATAATTGAGAACCCGGCATTAATTTGTGCAGGATAACTCTGTGGGAGTTCATAGCTGAACTAAAACAGTCGCACTCCGACTCACCACTCACGTCTTTTCTGAGATCCATCCGCTTAATTGAGTCGAGCCGCAGCACTCCTTTCTCCCTCCGCCTGTCTGACCGCAGCATCTCCTCCCGCTGAGGCAGGAGCCCCGTGTTTTGCTCCAGGTCCAGCTGTGTATGCGTGTGTGTATGAGAGTGAGTGTCAGCGGGGAGATCAGCTGCTGTCCATGCTCTCTTCCTAATGTCACAGTGTAACTCAGCTGCTTGAAACACCGGCTGCGGCTATGGGAGCCTTTGGACTCATCATGAGGATTTTACAGTACGCGGGACTTTACGTTCAACTTAACGCGGGTTTGCGTGACGGATATGTGAAGGTGGATAATCGCATCTCTGGAAATGGTACGTTCTTCGATGACTGAGATCATTAATTTAATAAGCATCAAAATCAGCGTCCTGGTATATTTGATTCAATACCACTTTGATTAGATGAGGATTTGTCTTTTTTTCATTTCATTGTTTTTGGATTTTAAAAAACTGAAGAGATTGTGCAGCTAATAATTAAGGTAAAATCTTCATTACAGTTTTTGATTACATTAAGTTCTATTAAAGTTAAATGTAAAGCTTGGCAAATATATATATATATATCACTGTTTACTACTTATTTATTAATTAAGCTCCAATCTTGCATATTCAATATTATCAGTTGAAGTATGTAGAAAACTTCAAAAACAGCAACAGCTGCTGATGTTAGGCTCAGCTGGCTGGAGGACTGCACGTTTTTCTGCTAACAGATCCTGCAAATTTCTAACATACCACTGACTTAAATTTCAGTATCCATACAAACAGGTTTCCTTAGAAATCAGCAGGACCTTAAACACCTGGTTGAGAATAAGGTTTGCGTTAACCATGCAGTGTAAAGAGAGCGCCTGGCACTGCAACACATTAACCTTTAATGAATCTTTCCTGCTTTCTCCAGGCTGCAGCTTTTTTATTGCCAACAGTTCATAACACCCACAGCTGTGCGATAAATTTATTACTTTAAGAGTTTGCTTACAGAAATGTTGGGCAGGTTTTCTGGTATTCACATCTTATCAATGTTTAATATTCCACAATCATAAAAAAATCATGCATTGATTAATCTTTGCTGTAATTAAAAAAGTTTTTTTAAATTTACAAAATATTGATTCATAAAATATGAATGAATATTTTTTTAAAATATGAATCAATATTTGGATGATCAAAATATTAATCATCAGAGGTTAACACCTGATCCTACATCCCATTATTATTACCCCACATACAATTGAAGAACAAAGAACTTGTGGATCAGCCTTTAATCATCTCTAATAGTAAATCATCAAAGGATGTGTGGAAACATCAGAAAGCTGGTCAGCAAATTTACTGTATGTAGGTTTTGATTGCAATGACACCAATAAAGGTTTTGCCACTGATTATTCAGGAGGACACAAATTATTCTCAATATCTCACTCTTTGTGGTTGATTAGAGACAATCTATTGATTTCAAAATTAGCTTTTCTTTAACATTATTTTACTATGTTTCAAGAGACGCTTCTTGGTTGAATGACAATAATTTTAAATATAAATCTTTTCCAGAGTATGAATAATTTAAGGTATAGTGGCAGGCCTTGAAGTCCCACAATATTTCACTCTTAGCAGCACACAAGCAACTTCAGTAGCAGAAAACTTAGACTTTTGTTATTTCTCATATTTTGGTTTCTTTCTTCCTCTCTTTCATTTTTTTTAAACCAGGCTCTTTGATAAATTGCCTGAGCAGAGGGGAGCTGAGCCTTCATGCAGAGCAGAGCGGCTGCATGCACCGTTCTGAAGAGTGCTTGTTAGAGTCAACCCTGGCTCATGCGTTTTAGATAAGCACGTCTGGCCTCTGCACCCCACTTACTGCTTGAGCTGAGGTGTCTGGTGAATCACATGCAGCAAAAAATAAAAGATCTATTCAAAGAACGAATGCAGAGTTACAGCATCCGCTCAACACATTATGATTCTTACCTGTTAGACTTAAATTGAGGTCGGATCTCGGCTGTGAAATTGGGTCTGTGAGTGCATTTTAGTTCTTGGACAGCACATAGTGAGGACATGTAATGATGATTGTTGTGAAACCTGCTATTTTTTGAACATTTCATAGCAAATTTCCTCTGCAGGTACCCTTCTTTCATCCATTGTAAGGATGGCACCTTCACCGCGTTGGAGTGTGTAACAATTCATTAGACTTCCAAAGTGTCTGGGATCCTCTGCTAGGTGTCCCCCTAATGAGGATGACCAGCCTCAACACTTTTTTATTGGCTTTCAATTTAATGGTGCTCTGACAGTGCTGGTTGGAGTGGGGGTGGACAGATTATAGAGTCAGGCTGTCACAGCACAGGCTAGCAGAGGACTGCTTAGAAAGAAAAAGGCAATAAAGGACGGTTGAAACAATGTACCCTATAAGATATGCATCGAGACCAGAGATAATCTTATTTGAAGGGATGGTTTGTCATTTGTGAATGGAAAAGCTGTAGAAAAAAAAGTTTAGAAAACAAAAATGACACTCTCCCAAAGGAGGGAAAGGATCATTGCTAAGGAAGCTGGTTGTTTACAAAGTGCTGTATCCATAGAGATTAAGAAAAAAAACGTGTGGTAGGAAAAGGTGCAATAGGGACAACTGCAAACTGGAGAAGATTGTCAAGCAAAATCCATTCAAGAATTTGGGGGTGCTTCATAATGAGTGGACGGAGGCTGGAGTCATATCAAGAGCCTCTACCCGCAGATAAATGCTGTACATACGCTACACGCATCTCACCAGAATTAAGGAGAAAAAGAACTGGACTGTAGCTCGGTGATGTAAAGCTCTTCTTTCAGATGAAAGTAAAGTTTGCATTTATTTGGAGGTGAAAAACAAGTGGAGTCTGTAGAATGGGTGGAGAGGCACATAATCCACTTTGCTTGAAGTTCAGTGTGAAGTTTCCACAGTTAGTGTTGATTTGGGGTGACATGCCATCTGCTAGTGTCGGTCCACAGTCAATCAACCCATCTACCAGGAAATTTTAGAAATCTTCATGGTTCCTTCTGCTGACAAGCCTAAATGAGATGTTGATTTCATTTCCTAACAGAATTTGACCCACTCTGCAAAGGTACCAAAAACTGGTTTAATGACCATAGTGTAAATTGACCAGGACACTCCCCTGACTTGAACCCTACAGTCTCTAATGCATTCATTAGGGTTCAGGTCTGTATTATTGGGTGTGATGAGACACCAGACCCAATAATACAGAAGACCTGAAGGCTGCCAACACAACAACCTGGTCTTACACCTCAGCAGAACCACAGGTTGATTACCTCCATTACACACTGCATTGATGTAGTAATTCATGTGACATTTTCATTTTTAATATCCTTTTTACTGAGCATATTTAAATTTTCTGATGCACTGAGTATTGAGGTTTTTTTATCCATCTGTTAGCCATAATCAAAGGTTCTATCAATAAATGCTTGACGTTTTTCACTCAATGTTTACATATTGAGTTTAACTTTATATGAAATGTGACAATATTTTTTCTTGAGATTCTGAATTTGTGGATGTACACAAATTAACATTATTCTCTCACTACCTATGACGTAGTACAACATGCTTAGGAAAAACCTGTGCGAAATGGCATGTGTCACAACTTGTGGTAAATCATTCACGTTGCCTCTTCTTGGTCGGGGATGCAGAAATAGCTTGTGAGTGCTGTGTCCCAGGGGCTATGAAAAATTCACTCCACAAGCCAGAAGTATGGGTGGCAACAAGCAGACAGCTGCTCGGTTGATTACTGGTGCCATTGGTATTTCATTATTTTTGCCTTCCACCTTGAATTCAGGCTGAAGGTCTCTCAGCGTACTGTTATTTCCCCAAGGAGAATCTGCCCAGATACCCCATTCATGATTCTGAACCGAATATAGACTTATTGAGTTTCATGCAGTGTCCCTCAGTACTTACTTGTTGTTTTGCTTTAAAAACAATAAAAATAAAAAAATCTCTTACCATTTGCGTTAAGAATCTCAGAGAACTTACGTCAACATTACACGATTATCCAATATTTCACTCTGTCAGTGTGATTCGATGTGTCAATTAAAGCAATATCTTATTAGCTGCACTCAAAAGAAACAGCCCTTGAGTATTGAGGGATTGTTTCCCAGATCTCAGCATTCTAAGTTAATATACTTAGTGTTTTATTGTACACAGGATTACAGCTTTTGATGCGAGATTAAAGCTTCCAAAGATCAAGATAAGCATCCTCTGTAGATTTCCTTTTTAACAGCGGCTTACTGTTGTTTTCACTCAAAACTCCCTCTGGGTGTCAGTGAATATTAAATCCATTCATCACAGTAGTGAATTACATTTTTGCAGAAGGACTATATCCACAGGCTGTTAACATTCTGTGTGGTAGAGTTATATGCCTTAAACTTTCTTCTCATTGGTTTTGAGACACTAAAGGAAGTTGATGAAAAGGAGTTTTTTCAAAGCTCCAATGAAGAAGCATCTTCTCATGAAAAACATTGCAATTGAAACAAATGGAGATGTTCCAGCTCCCCTCAGCCTACAGTGGCTTAATGAATGCATCTGTTTTAGAAGAGAACTGTCAGGAAAACTGTGTTGAGTTTGGTTGAGAATTTTAATCTTAAAAAGACTTTATGTGCTGTGGTCAAATACTCCTGCGTTAGCTAAAGCATATTTAACATTAAATAAATTACCACTGTTCTAGGTCAGTTAGTGCCTGTTGTATTTTATGGTGTTAAAGTTTAAATCTTTAATTTCTATTTTCATCAATCTAAACTTGCCTTGGGATGGACTGGCGACATGTCTAGGATGTACTCCGCCCCTCGCCTGATGAATGCTGGAGATAGGGTCAAGTACCCCTTGTTACTCTACAAGGGATAAGCATGTTGGATAATGAATGGATGGATGGGTCTAACCTGACCTAGGAAACAGTAGATGCTACACCATTTTTCTGGTGAGACTGGTAGAGAAAGCAGCTTCCAAGGGTATGTACTGAGCTGTATTTTCAAAGTGACTGATTAGCAGTTCAGCTAAATTTCTTTAACATAAAACTCCAGTGGACATGTCCTCACTAAGCTTCTCCTGCTGCAGTTTCAATCAGACAAAGCTTAGCTTGTAGCTTGAGTGTGTTTTTAGCTATGGGAACTTGGATTATTTCTGCAAGTGACTTATCTATCTGTTAGTAACAGACAAAAGAATCAAGTCGTATGTGGCTGAATCTGTATTTAATCCACCGCTCATTGCTTCATAGGTGTGTATAAACTTATAGCTTATACTTTTTATGGACACTATTTCCAACAGGCTCAGTTTATCTACATCTACTCCAGTCTTGTCCTGTAAAGTTTTGACTTAAACAACCTGAAGCTCTTTTGGGTCGGTCCCCTCCCTCTCTTGTTCACAAATACACAGATACGCGTGTCTTGCTTGCTTCTCATTCATACTAACATGTGTCGCCTCTCTCCCATTACATGCTTTCCTTATTTTATCCCCTCTTCATTTTTAATGAGTCTATAGTGGAGAGTAAGCGGCTATCACTTCTATCACTGCTCACTGAGCAATAAAGTGAAAAATGCTAAGGAGAGCCTTTTTAAATATGCATGTGCCCTATGTACAGCTTCAAACACAAGTCCCTTGCGTCTGCTTGAGGATGGTTCTGACAGTACTGCCTTTATGAAAATCTATACTTAGACGAGGCCAAGCCAAGCACACTCATTCTTCGCCAGCTCTCAAGCATTATAAATGAGACAACCTGGTGTGCTGAAAATTTCCTGGAAGTCAATACTGAGAACTACATGTTTTTCATCTTTTTTACAGACAGGGCCTTGAAATCTTGCAAGCGGAGTCAGCTTTTGGGTTGATTTAGCATTCTACCAAGGTTATAGGATTGATTTCTGGGAGATGCTGCTGTGATTCAAGCAGGGAAGCTGTTGGGTGTCTGTTGAATAGGCTCCCTTCATGTGCAGCAGCACGCAGTTTGTTTGTGAACAAAGTCATGTTTAACACCCAGTTTGGGGATGAGGGTGTCTGCGTAGCAAACTAAAAATGCGGAGCAAACTAAAAATGTAATTTGACAACTGTCAGAGGGATTATCCAGCCCTGTTAGGGGATCAGAGCTTAACGAAAGATGCACACCAGCATCCTTGTGGCTGTGGAGAGGGAGTGTGGTAAGCTTCATGAACATCCTCTTCCATCCATACTACTGTACTTAGAAAAGTGTTGGATTGCAATTGTGTGTAAGATTTGACCTCAGTCAAAAGATGTGCTGACAGTTTGGAATGGAAATGCATCATATAGCCATGCGCAGTAGAATGACAACCTACCTGTTCTGCCACATATTTTCTTTTAAATGTTAAAAGCAGTTTTCAAAACATCACTTGTGTGAGCTAAGCAACCTGGCCACAGGTGAAAACTTAATTGCCCCTTAATTAGACATGTTTTATGCTAAAAGATTGCAAAAAGCAAGAACCCTGAAGGACAGAACAAGTCAGAAACAACTGCGCAAATAACTTCTGTTTGTCCGGAGAGACTCATGAAGACATTTCTAAGTGTCATCGTACACTAATTAAGAAAACATTAAATGATGTTCAACTCCAAATGTTTATATTTGTTTGTTGAAGGTGTTACACCTTCAAAGGCATCTGCAGTTCTGAATATGGGGCGGAAGTAACAGAACCATTACACTGAAATGGGACCATTAAACTAACACAATTGACCTTATTTGCTGTTTGGTCACATGTCTGAAAGCACAATTGGTTGTAAAACAGCTTGTGGAAATTGGTTAAGGCTCCCCTGTTCAGATTCTTAATTTATTTGTTAACTGAGTCAGTCAACAAATGAACCATTCAGTCTTCTCCAGCCCAACTTGGACAAGTCCACCTACTGAATTTTTGTATGGTAATTAATTACTTTCTTTATAAAAGATCTTATCAGCTTTTCAGTTTCAGTTCCACTTCATAATCATTGAATTAATTAATGTAAAATCTTCAATCAAGATGCATGAAAAAGAAACTTGTTCTCAAGAGGCTATTAACTCCAACGGACTCACATCAGATGCAGAAATTGTATATTATCTTTGCTCTGTTCACTTCTTTTTTGCTTGTCAAATAATATCTGCCTCATCAAAGCTAGCTTGGAGTGACAGACACTGTAGTTGTCTAGCTGTAGCTAGCTGTAGCTGTTATAGCGATACTATTTTGATCACAAAAGGTGTAGGTTATAGCATTAAATTTTACCTTTATAGAACTCAATTGGTTTTAATACTGCTTTCTGTTGTGCTGGTGTATCTTAGTCACGATAAAGCTGTCTGTGCTCAAGGACAGCACTTAGTTATAAGTTTTGTCTCTCAACACTGCGTGCACCGAGCACCTGGGAAAGTTTCACTCCTGAATAATAAAACTTAAATGCTTACATAAAGTCAATGAAGCAACATCCATCTATTGTCTATACCCACTCATCCTTACAGGGGCACAGAGTGCTTATCTCCAGCTCTCATTGGGCGAGAGGCGGGATACACCTTGGACAGGTTGCCAGTTAATCGCAGACAAAACAACATAAATAAGATTATTAATAGAGTAACTATACATGGTGTCACTACTGTCTACACTTGTCTCAAGAGAATTTGTAGAATTACATGATTTTATCCCAGATGATGCGTTTCTCATTGGGCATCATATGAATAAATAGAAACAGAAGCTTAAAGAGATGCTTAAATATCTCAGGAAACCTCTATTTGGATTTTACATGAACTCATTTTCAATGATGATGAGCTGCCCAGGACATGCTGTCATAATGCATAATGCCCCAAACCTTGATATTTCTGCCACATACAGCAAAGATGCTGTATATGGTTTGTGCATGTATGTAAAGTATGCATGTATGCATTAACTGCAGCCTTGCTTTTTCTGGAATATTTACATCTGTACCTCTTACTGATATTTATTCATATGTTTTTCTTATTTAAATACATGAAAAAGTAGATTATAAGACCTTTTTGACAGGCCCTCTGCTTTACTGTAGGTCTAAGGTTTATTGGCCCGTCTTTTTCCCAACCCTTGAACATGGCAGAACTGCGAACCCACCCAGACAAAACTACTAAAACGACTAAACTGAAAGGAAGACAGCAACAAATAGAGGAGGGGGCAGGAGGGCCATGATAACTCTGGATAAGCAGCAGAAAGCCATAACTCTCTAGAAAATAAAAGGGTTTTTTAAATTTCATTTTGTTTGTGATATTCTGGGGGAAAACTACTAATCTCTTTACTCTGGAGTTTCTTCCATTTCTTATTCTCTTTCCTCTATCTTCCAGCTCTGTTTACGGAGGTTCCTCATGACGTTACGACACAGATCGGTGAAGACGTGGAGATGGCTTGCTCCTTCCATGGGTCAGGCTCTCCCTCATTCTCCCTGGAGATCCAGTGGTGGTACATCAGGAACCACAAAGACTCACAAGAGTTGGCCTCACAAATCTCTAACACGGTAAGCTAAATGACATTACACGTCTTCCTTCCTTCTTTGTCTAAACAAAGATGTTCAATCTTCAGAGATATATAAAAAAAACCTGTAAATTTTAAAGTTGAAATACTATCAACGGGTAATTCACAGACGCCAGAAGCTACTTTCTCATTGTGATTCATGGCTGAATTGAATAGGTTTTCAAAGTCTCTTGAAAGACCATTGAGGGGCATTATCAAACTCAATATTGTGAGCTGAGTTATCACTAACAGGTACTAACGGGCCGAAGGTTGTAAAAATGTTCATCTTGGACCCTTTTGATTCTGAGTAAACGAGCCTCTCTAAACACCTCTTGCCTTCTTGAGCTGTTGTCGCTCCAGCTGAATACAAACTATCTCCAAGAGAGAAAACACTTTGAGGACTGCTAGAGCTGAGCTTAAAGCTGACTGTGTATCAGTCAAAGTGAAATGTAATATTAGCCATGGCAGACAGCCCCTGGCATAAAAACGAAGGTATAATTGCTGATTAGCATTTGCCAGCGCTAGGGAAACAGGTTGACTTCCTCCCATTGGGTGGTGGTGGTGGGGCTCCCCTGTTGAGCCTCTGGACACCATAATTGGCTCTGAGAAAGAAATAGATTTTCAAAATCTCCCTTTTCTCCATGCATAATTCATACCCATGCCCAAAAGAATACCTCTGTGCAGCCGCATACATAATCACAAGATTTCCTAGTCGGAAGCTTACGTGCTTGGGGTACATGTAAGTAGGCCTATTTGTGAGTCTGGACTATATAAGATGTGATGTCACTAACAGAGAAGGGATATGAAGAACATCATCAGACATGTTTGCTTCATGTTGCTTGCAAAGAAGATGTTTTTAAATTTCCTAAGCTGCTTTCTGTCTCTGTGCAGGTTGGGACTCTCGAGGAAATGCCGAAAGATGCCACCAAAATTAGTGTAAGCAGGATTTGTAAGCACAAAAACCCAACTTTTGAAAAATTATTCAAACCCACTAAGCCTTTTTCAAATTGTCATATTGCAGCCACAAACTTCAAGTGAAACTTCAAGGTTTTTAATCTGAAATACTGTATTTTTTTATAAATAAGAATTTGAAGTGTGCTTTAATCTATGCTTAATAGAACAACTGTTCACTAGTGTTACAGTAAAGTATTTCTTATTGCAGCTTTACACCTATGGAAAGCGTATTGCAATTCTTCGGTAAATATTCTCAAGTTCGCTTAAAATTGCTGGAGAGTATCTGTTATCTTTCATTTTCAAGCCTGACCACATACTCAATCCCATTTAGATTTGAACTATGATTGGGCCATTCTAACCTGTGAATGCATTAAACTAAACTATTCTATTTTAGCTCATTTTTCTCCCACCTAAATATATAAGTAATGAAAATTGCATTCTGGTCTTGTATGACCAGAGCACCATCTTTCACATGTTTACTGAGTGAAACAGCAAGCAGGAACTGTTAGTTTTCTTTCAACTATGGGTTTATTCTTGTATTTTTTCTACAAAGGTTCTGCCCAAGTATTAGTTGTCCTGTTGACAGATTCTCACACCTGAACTGTGGATCTCTGCAGCTCCTCTAGAGTTGCTATGGACTTCTTGACTGCCTCTCTGATTATTGCTCTCCTTGTCTGGTCTTTTGGTTTAGGTGCATGGACGCGTCTTGGTAGGTTTGTAGTTGTGCCACGTTCAAAATTTGGGGTGCAACTTTACTTGACTTTAAACTTTATCCTTGACCTTTATGCTGTCATCGTTAGTCTTCATGGCATTGTCTCTAAAGACCTCTGTCTATTAGTAGCTTGCTGATTCACCTATTTACTAATGTTTCTGTGGAAAGTGAGTCTAAGTTATTTTCAGAGAATTCTCCCAGTCGCAGAAGCATAAATCTTAAGATATTCTAAAGAATATGCAGCTTAAGATGATAAAATACTTAATTTACAGATTATTTTTATAGACAAATTTAGAAGATTGCTTGGGTTCTGGAAATTTCATGTAATTTCCAGCTGTATTTAGTTTAAAACACACTACCTCTGTTGGTGACAGGTGGTAAAAGTGGCCGGCAGCAACATCTCCCACAAACTCCGTCTCTCCGGTGTGAAACCAGCAGACGAGGGCACCTACGAGTGCCACGTCATCGACCACAGCGGCCCCGTGGAGCAGCGCTACCGAGTCCAGGCCTACCTCCGAGTGGAGCCAGACAGGCTTCAGGAGTCTGATGATGAACAGCTTCAGGAACTCGAACACCCCTCAAGGGGGAGTCGCTTGCAGCAGAACAACGACCGGGAACTGAGGAAGAGATCAGCTCACGCTATTCCTGACTGCTGGGGGCGCTGTGTCCTTTAGAGTGGGAATTGTGTCTGTCTGCGTGTTCATGGGTTTCCTCTGTTAAAACCACCAGTGTGTATTGGTTACCACACTAGTGGCTCTTTATTTCTTGAAGGATATTCTGTGCTTAATGATTTGACTTTTTGCTTTATCTTGTTGCTTGGAAGCCAGCGTTGGTGGATGTTATTTAAAGGGTTTTGTGTACCAGTAAATTTTTGGTTCTTATTGTTCTTTATTTATTTCTATGTGCTTTTTGCTTTAAAATTATGTGAACAGTAACTGCAAGAAATGAATAAAGTGAACTTTTTTCTGTTATTTTATGATAAAAAACAGCAATGCAGAAATTATTAATGCAGTTGCAGGAAATGGAGTTGGAACCAGACATTACAAACCTTCTATAGAAAGACACATAACCACTTATTTCTGATAGTCGGACGTTAAATCAGACTAAATCTTTCTGGTTTTAGGTCAGTTTATTTGCAAACTGCTAGAAAAGGAGCACGAGGATATTTCGCAGATTCTTTTCAAAGTTTTTTTTTTCTTTCAAACTGTTACGCCCCCAAAGGTCTAGGGGTCCAGAGGCAGTACCATAAAAGGTCCAGAATAAGAGGTGGTATGTAAAAAGGGATTTATTTACAAAACTAAAGAGTCCTGCCGAGCGGCGCAATACAAATAACACAAAATAATAT